>APFE031759924.1:149491-174602 GCA_000404065.3 Pinus taeda | reverse complement strand
TGTCATGGTGAAAATTGTTTAAGAATTCTTAACTGCTCTTAAGCAATAATTTCATTTTTCCCTGTTAGCATAGTGAAATATTCTTAACTGCCTTTCACTCTCTAATTCCATAATTTCATCAAAAATCTGATAAGATTGCTTCACACATGCCTATCTGGCTCTGCAGCAACATTCTGTCTTCATAAATCTACTTTCAGCAGCACAAATACCTCAACTCCATTGCCCAATGGAACAAACTGTCCTATAATCTATATCTCAGTTCTATCTGAATTCACCAACCCACCAAATTTAAACAAAACAGTACACCATAACTAGCCTAAAAACATTCATCAACAAAGCTAAACTATAAAGAGAGAGCCCTCTCTGGTTGCAGGTAGGCTAGAACCTGTAGCTAAAAGATTGGTCAGTGGTTACCTCGGCCGTATTCCCTTTAGGAAGCAGGGAACAACCTGAGTGATAACAGAAGGTATGCATGCAAATATTACATGTTCACCTACATCCTAGATGTAGTTTATGCCCGACCGGAGTTCCTGGGTTTGGAGTGGGCATGGTAACCGACGGAGACTATTGTGAACACACATTTCAAGTTGTTGTCTGAATGCAGCTTCAAAGGAGTAATCACATGACTATTCGATCATTTTGTCACCCCAGTGTACAAGATGATATTTGAACAAGATCCACCCTACATGTCAAAGGAAACAATGGAGGCATTGATAGGTATTACAGAATGGTATGTCGTACCATCCGACACTTTCATCCCAATGTTTAGTGCAGAGAAGCCTTCACATGTTCTACCAAAGTTTTTCTTGGACATACTTGTCATGCACGAAGTAGCATATCACAGCTTGGCAAGATTGATACCTAGACTACATTGGAAGAAGAAGGCACCTTGGCCCGCTCTTCCATTGTGGATTGGGTTATATGAGATCTAGAGTATCAAGAAAGCAGATGTCGAAGCATAACTAATGAAGAAATACCCATTCGACCTCTGAAACTACAATCTATATGACCCAAATTACATTGTGAAAGATCATTGCATGAGAGTTCAGTTCAACTAGATCCACGGGACATGTCCTTGGGCCAAGGGGACCCATGGAGATATTGCTACAGTTTCTCCAAACCCAATGAACCGGTCAGCTTCATTGTGGAATGGTTAGTGAAGCAACATGAAGCAGCATCACGGAGAGCACCAGCAGTAGTAGCAGAGGCAAACATACTAGTGCACGAAAAAGGTAAGAGGAAGGTTGTCGATCGCATGGCGGAGGAGAAAATCTGCAAGTTTTGAGAACATCCACTTGTAGAGAGAGAAACTATGGCTATAAAGGTAAAGAGACAGCAGCACGACAAGTGAATCGCATGAAGGCAAAAGGATAAGAAGGGAATGGAAGAAGCAGAGAAGTAGTTGCATGACTGGGCGAGCAACTCTGAAAGGAACAAAAGCTATGAAAATAAGAGAAGGATGCACAATAGCAACAAATACATCATGGGGCACAACATGTGCAAACATATGAATCAGCGCCCGTACAAGTATTTGATTCAACAGAACAACTGGCATCAGGCGAACAGGGTGAACCATCACAGGGCCAAGACTTTGCTCATGAGATAGAACAAGTACTTCAACATGTGGATGTAGACATGGAGTAGCAAAAGTTGGAACTGACCACCGATATCATGCCTCACTACAAAGAGTCGACTCACTCGCTTCAATGCATCCAGATGATGAGCAAGTCTCGAATGACCAAGGAGGCATTGAGATCCTTGGTGATCAGCCAGAAGAAGAGATGCACAACATCTCATTTGATAAATCCCAACGTATATTTTTGCAGTCTTGCAGAGTGTCAACTTCGGAGGATCATATGTCTCCTGCGCAAGTTGAGGAATGAGTGATCGTGAACGATGTGCACAAAAATCTAGCTGCCTTGGACAATGCAACCAAAGTGTATGTTGAAGCCACTATCTCAAGTGTTCACTTCCTAATAACAGAGAATGAGTGAATGGAATAGGAACTACAAATGGCCAAGCAAGGAGGAGACTTGGAGACAATGTCTACTCGAGCTGAACTAAAGAAGGCAATACTAGATGAAGTACTATCCCTTAACATGGTTATGCGAGCATTGTACTCCAAGTTTTGTACCATGAAAAAGGCAGTCATCCATCTCAACGGATGGCAACAACGATGTGCTAGAAGAGCACGTATCTTGATGAACTTGCATGCTATTGTTGATGACATGAAAACATGGATGATGAAGTACAAGGGAGCCCCACTTCAATTGCCTCAGATGATGAGGGTTAATGTGGTCAAGCTGAAAGCACGTATCCGGGGTTAGATCTGGAATTATGAAGAACTCTCGCAGTTCATCACTAGCATACATGCTTCCCATGCATGAGTATTCAACAGTATGGATGTTGTGGTGTGCACACATGTGATCCCATCACTTGGGACTCTTAGTCAGGCGAAGACAAAGAAACAGGTCCGACTCGAGATTGAATCGTACTTCGATGAGTTGATGCACATTGCCACCAGGCCAGACTTTCTCATCAGTGCAGACATTGTGCACAAGTATGTTGCTAGTCTGGCCACCTTGAAGATAATAATGTGAATGCTTTCAAATGAGTTGGATAGAGGAGCAGGAGCGATGTACCTAGATGTCATAGAGGCAAGGGTCAGGTTTTAGACAGATGTCCTCGCGGAACACACGGACACCATCAAGGACTACAAATCTTGGCATGAATATGTTACTCTCGATCAGCATGAAGATGTTGAGGAGTTGGACTTCCATGGTTGTATAAGTCAGAATGACGTCTAGTTTGGCTTGCTCAAGCGAGTTGTGTTCACATGGGTACATGTGCATTGTAATGTTAAGTCATGTCAAGTGTAAGTCAAGTATCAATAGTGGATGTAACAGT
Source organism: Pinus taeda (assembly GCA_000404065.3). Lineage (NCBI taxonomy): Eukaryota > Viridiplantae > Streptophyta > Pinopsida > Pinales > Pinaceae > Pinus > Pinus taeda. The sequence goes on along the minus strand of APFE031759924.1, from coordinate 171,695 downwards.
GATAGAGTAGGTGAAGAGTCATGAGGGTAGTTGAAAAGTAATAAAGGGGAATGTCAAGGGCCAACCCACCCTTTGCTATAAATAGCCCCTCATAACTCATTGTATAGACTTTTGGTTAGCTAAGCTTCTAATAAGACTATCTTGGAGAGAGCTCGAAAAGTATTTTAATGTGCCTTGGCTTCTCCACTGCACGGAGCTAGTACATCTCTTTGGAGGAGCAGGCGGATGTCGCTGTAACTTTCCACTCTTGGGGCTAGCAGGTTTACATGGATGTATTGTATGATTGGAACTTACACTTATTTATATAATAAAATCCAACATGTTTGCATGCATATGTTGTTATTGTAGTTGGATTGTTCCGGTTGGTGTAGAAATGTATGTTGTTTAACTTACATATTTGTGTATGAATTGTTTTGTATGCAATTATATGAATCTTGTTGTAAATGTGTTGTTGGTTTAACCATCACTTTAGATTTCTTGCTGACTTTCTTTCCAGCTTGTGATGTATCTTCGCTCGTGTGTTCCCTTCCTAGCTAAGTATTGTTACAGGTTACCAAGGGGCGAACCTGTGTTAGAAACTCTCATGCACATTCCTTGACTCACTGCAGTAGTCACACCCTTGCTACTGATAGAGTTATCTTACTTGCCTTTGTGCAAAATCATGGTCAAGGCATTACCATACGACCCACTGTTGGGACTCCTACACTAAACGGTCTGAGGTCTAATTGGGACTTCTTACCGGGGAGATCCCCTTGACATGTTTGTGGGTCCAACACCATCAACATTTCTGGATCTAGAAGGAGGGCCATATGAGAAGCTATGTCTTCTCATCTAGTTTTGAACCTTTGCATACCTTTCATGGATTCTTGCACTCTTCTCCCTCCGCGATGTTTTTCGAATATTGAAGATGTCTCCATCACAGGGGAGTTTTTTGATCTCTTGTCCACTTATACTTATGATGGTGAAGGTGAAGTGGCATGGCCTGAATACTTACATGGCTTTCTTTCCATGCCTCATGAGGAATATGGGTGTTCTGACGAATAGGCCAACTTGTTGCTTACACACACACTTCGTGAATCTCCATGTTACTAGTTGCTTAGCCTACCGGCTAACAACGTGCAGTCACTTGACCACTTTTGTGATCTTATTGAAGACACTTTTTATCATTTTTATCCAGACTATCTTGACCAAAAAGTGTTACAACAACAAAAGGCTCTGCATGAATTAGTTATTGATTTTTGGCAGTGCTTCCATGACTTGTAGTTTCAAGCTCTAATGAGCCAGATGAAATTTTCCTATCTTTGGGACCGATTCGAGTATTGCCTTAAGAAATCTACCAGTCCCAAGAAGAAGCTTGAGATCAAGCCTCGCTCAGCATTCTTCACTGATGAAACTACGCAATCTCATGTGGATGCAGTCACTGTCTCAACTGACTATCTGCCTTCCTCTCACCCAACAACTCCACCACTGCTAAGTGATGTTGAGGATCACACTTGTTCATCTTTCACATTATCCCAACATCACTTCACTCAATTTTCACACAGATTTGGTTGTGATTCCTTCGAGTTCTCATATGAAATCTATTTTACGACCTTTGTCTTCGCACTCGAGTGTTCCTCCAAATGATATTATCTTGTGTTTGTCTATTTTGGACTCTTCACTTGCTGTGAATGAGGAATAACCCATCAACAGAGTTGGTGTTGCACAACCAACATGTGTTTTCATTCATGAAGAGTATGAGTGGGAGCTTGAGCATCAACACTCGGCAAAGGAGGACTCCCTTCCATCCGAGCCCCCTCCGTTCTTTCCTAACATCTTTGGTGAACCTACCATCCATGATTTTGCATGTGTGTCTTCATCCATGAATGCACCCATTTTTTATCACTCACAGGACTCACCAATGTTGGTACATCATTAGATAATGGAGAGGATAAGCTATTTATTGAAAATCCACTTGATCTTTCATTTGTCTTTTTTGGAAACACAGAGGATGAGTTTGTCCACTTTTCATCTACCCCTCTGTTTGATTCATCTGATCATGGGAATACCAATGAAATCATTGATTTTTCTGATCATGGCAGTCGTGATCCATTTGTTTATGTATTTCATCACGATCATGACTGTATCATAGTTGATATTTTGAGGCCACCGGTTTATGATGATCTATCTGATGATGAAGTTGAAACACCCAAGACTATTGAGGCACTTTAGCCCAAGCTGATGGTTATGTTAGGTCCTTGCTCTCTTGGGGTTAGTCTTACTTCCATCATGAAACTGTTCAATCACCCGAGGCTCCTCATCACTTGTCTTTATGCATTGAAGATCCATATCACACACAAATCATTCTTCCTCCACTCGAACGACATGATCCCATTGCTTAGGCATTGAAGGAATCTTACATTGAAAGCACTCGTTCACGATGCAAGTTATCTTTGCTTCTTTCGTTTGCTTGCATGTCATAATGAAGAGTGTGCTTATGCTTTAAAGTTGCACATAGTGTCAAGTCCACGGACTTATCGTCATCCATTTTCACTCACTTATGTCCCATGGGCACTGTCAAACACGAAGTGTGGTTGTCTTCATTGTTATATCTTTCTTCCTTTATGGTTTTCACAATTTGGTTTCTTGTAGACCAAGCCTTCACCAACATGGGTCGACCAATGCGCTAGTGGCTACATTAGAAATATCACTTCACATGATTAGGCCCATGCACCATTAGTGTAGGAGTAGGTGCAGCGTTTTCTTTCAGTCAGTTTGCTTGCATGCTTGTTTGCTTACTCACTTTGTTTGTTTGTTTGTCTACTTGCTTGTTTGCTTACTTGATTTGCTTATGCTTTTTCTTCTACTCTTGCTTTCTTTGTTGTTTGTTAGTTCACTTGTTTTGTATAGTTCGCTTGTTTCGTTTGTAGGTTAGTTTTGCGTGAAATCATGTATGACTCTTAAAACGAGTTGGGTGAAGTACAAGAGGGCCTGTAAAACTATCACTACTTGGTTATCTATCATCTTGCCTCTGTATGAAGATCTTGTTACTTTTAGTCCATGATACGTTGAAGGAAAATATGTACTATTCGAAGTGAACCTTAGTGAAAACACAATGCTTGCGCGCTAACTAGTGTCACTTTCTCAAGTCGGTTGTTTTTGGGTTAACCCTTGTCATCTCATTCAAGTAGTGTAATGTGAGGGGGAAAACCTTAATAGGCACGTCAGAGATACAATAAATTACTTCTCTGCTGGAACAACCTCTTCTGCTATCAAAAAGTCAGGATCCCTCTTTCGCCTCTGAAATGAATAAGTGCTATGCACAGTTAAAAAAAATTAAAACGAAAAAAATGAAAAGTCAAAAAATTAAAAATTAAAAATGAATAAGAAAAATAAGAGAAAGGCTTCCTGCGCAGGCAGGTGATGCAAGTAACTCCGCTAGGGTACTGACTAGGCTCGCTGGTAGCAGAGTGATGCTTGTGTTCCAATGTGACTCTGTCGGGGGACTGTCCAGGACTACTGCCAGTGGAGCAACACCAGAGATGAAACTAAGACTTTGACGACTATACTACTTGTGTATCAATATAACCCTTAACCTTAATCGAAACAACTATGTTTTTTTGGCTTGGAATGTGTGTCAATTGACCAAGAGCTCGACAAATTCTACATCTTACAATCAAGCTAGTGTGAAACCGAGATGAGCTGAGAACTAAACAATAATTCTGGAGGTGTTATACTTGCTTTTCATGAACAAGGTCCATTCAGAGAGCTGGAGTTCTACCAGTGTGTCGCCAATTGTTGTAGCGGCTACAACCACCCTCCAAAATTTCACCTTACCCTGTTTTGGAGACTCCCTACCAACCTTTTACAACACCTTGTCTTGTTTCATCAAGTACACAATCTTCAGTGTTTTCTTTCACAAAGGCAGCCTGTTGATCATAGCTTGATGCATTCCCCTCACAGGCTATTCACCTGAGCTTTGTCCAGCTATAGGCTAAGCATTTTCCCCAAGAAAATTGCGCATTTATGGAGGGAAACCAACCTTCCGTCTAGAAATTATGCAATTCAGTCTGGCAGCCTACTGGGCTCCAGAATTGCGCAATTCTTCTAGCCAACACTCCCAGCATGAATTGTGTAAATTTCCCCAATAGGACTACTCAGCCTAGAATTTGCACAAATCTGGGCAGCAGTCAGCTGCTTTTCCTAGAAATTTAGTAAACCTCCTAGAAATTGGCCCAGCTCCTAGCCAAAAATACACATTTTTCTCAAGCAGTTGAGCAGCTTCGTGCATGAGCAATCTGAATGACTAGTTCCACCTAGTACCAAGGAAAATTGAGTTGCATGCATGCATGACTTTCTTTTTCCCAGAATAGAAAAAGGCAACATGCAAAAGGCATCCCATGATTCAGGGAGCTATTTTTAGTAGCCAGAGGTTACATGCAAAGTTGTTTTAGAAACATCCCTCCAAGTGTTGCTTTTTCCTAGATTTGTGGCATGTGTGTCATGAGCCCAAACTTATTTATTTGATGCATCATATCTCATTCTTTCACATCTAACTTGGAGCTCTGATATCCAACAACACATCCAAGACTCTTTGACACATCGGACTCAGCTATTCACGGGTAAGTGGCCTCAACTTCTCTTTTTCAACATTTCTGTCACTTTTTGTGTATTCGCTTGTGTGAGTGTGTTTTGCTTGATTTCTTTGAACACTTTCTATCATTTACATGTATACTAGCTTTTCCTAGCTTGATCTCACTATTGTTGCATGAATGAAACTGTTTTACACGAACTTTCACTGAATTGCTTCACCACATGCATGTTTATATGTTTGTTGAATCTTCCATTCATGTTTTTCATGCACTGCCAATCACTTCTGCTTTCACTAGTGTTGTCATGCATTCACTGTCTTATTTGCTTTCAGTTGCCCATTGGTGTGTTCGGCCAACCTCGGCCTGGACTATGCCTTCACTGAGACTGCATTACGCAATCTGGGGAAGGAAGGCTCTACCTTCCTCTCCAGAAATGTGCATTCCTACCCAACACTACCCTCCAGGACTGTTTTGCACATTTATGAGGGCTAGTCACTGCTGGCCCATAAAATTGTGCAATGCAGCCCCTGAGCCTGTAGTCACTCCCAACTAGAATTGTGCATTACATAATCCCAGTAGCCAGCAACAAGTCTGGATTGCACATTGCATAGTTCCAGTAGCCAATCCTACCTCCTAGATAGCCCAAGCTACCTTTTGCACAGTTCAGGAAGCCAGTCACCCAACCAACCAGAATAAATTGTGCAATCTTCCCCATTAGTTTCCTAAATATATGCTGTGTCATTCACCGAATTTGCTTTGTTTCCACTGACATATTTCTTTCCATGCATGTTTCTTGTCTCCAGATCCTTCAGGTGTTAATATTTCTCAATGGATTCCAAGAGAACAGGATCACAGGGCACTGATGGAAATACAGTTGGAGCAACAGTTGAGAAAGTGTCCTCTAGTCTACCGATCTCTGAAGATACAAAGTTGTATCTAGACAAGGACATCAAAATGAAGTGACAAGAGGTCAATTAAACATTTGCAAGCACTTTTGGGGAACATCTCAAAGACCGTTAGGTGTACATGAACATTCACAAGTTTTGCTTGTAATGGATTGCATGCAGATATCCTGTGTTTCCATGCGCGGACATGATACACTGGATTGTCTCTCACACTGATCCCAAGACGATGACCTTGAGTAGTGCTAGTGGGACAAAGCTTACGACCTTTTGGGAACAAGATTACAATGAGATGTATCAGATGTCAGAGCCCGTGAGTATCATGGAGACTCCATTTAGCTAACCCAACAATAGTGCTAACTTCAGAGACGTTATGAAGAATTTGGTAAAGGAGCCAACTCGATTCATGTTGACACCCAACTAGATCTAAAAGACAAAGATATCGAGAAAGGAATATCAATACTTAATCATATTTTCTTGTCTACTATATGGCCAAGCAAGCATGGAAACCTTCCCACAGAGTTGGGTGGTTTGCACTAGACCAATTGGCTAGAGAAGGAAAACCATGTAACTAGTATGGAATACTGGCTCATCAACTGAAGGAATAAGTAACAAAGGCTCGATAGTCACCCAAAGGTATGCATGTAGATATTTACATGTCTACCTACATCCTAGCTACAGTCTGTGCTCGACTGGAGTTCCCGGGTTGGGAGTGGGCATGGGCACCGACGGAGACTATTGTGAACATGTATTTCAAGTCGTTGTCCGAATGTAGCTTCAAAGGGGTAATGACATGGTTGTCCGATCATTTTGTCACCCAAATGTACAAGATGATATTCAAATAGGATTCACCCTGCATGTCAAGGGAAGGAACAGAGACATTGTTGGGCATTGCAAACTGGTATGCCTCACCGTCCAACACTTTCATCTGAATGTTCAGTGCGGAGAAGCCTCTGCATGTTTTGCAAGTTTTCCTTGGATGTACTTGTCATGCAGGAAGTAGCATATCACATCTCGGTAGGATTGACAGCTAGACTGCATTGGAATAAGAAGGCACCTTGGCCCGCTCTTCTGTTGTGGATTAGTTTATATGAGATCCAGAGTATCAAGCAAGGGGATGTCGAATCAAAACTAATGAAGAAATACCCATTTGACCTCCGAAGCTATAATCTGTATAACCCACATTGCATTGTGAAAGATCTTTGCACAAGACTTCAATTCAACTAGATCCACGGGGCATGTCATTGGGCTGAGGAAGACCCATGGAGATATTTCTATAGATTCTCCAGACACAATGAACCGGTCGACTTCACTGTGGAATGCTTAGCTAAGTAATATGAAGCAACATCATGGAGAGCACTAGCAGTAGCATCAATGGCAATAGAGGCAATCATACCAATGCGTGACAAAGGTAAGAGGAAGATTGATGATCACATGGAGGAGGATAAAAGCAGCAAGTTTCAAGTTGATCCACTTGTAGAGAAGGACACTATAGATATAGAGGCAAAGAGGCAGTAGCGCGACATCGTGCGAAGGAAGAAGATAAGAAGAGAATGGAAGAAGCAGAGAAGGAGTTACATGAGATGAGGGAGCAACTTCAAAAGGAACAAGAGCTGCACAAACAGGAGAGGGAAGCGCAACAACAACAGATACAACAAGGGGTGCAACATCTGTGAATAGATGAAGCAACACTTTTACAAGTAGTTGATTCATTAGAACAACTAGCATCAGGTGAACAGAATGAACCATTGCAAGGGCAAGACTTCACTCATGATATAGAACAAACACTTCAATAGCTGGATGCAGACATGGAGCAGCAGGAGTTGGAACAGGCCACCAACCTCATGCCTCACGACAAAGAGGTCGACTCACCCACTTCAATGCATCCAGATGATGAGCAAGTCTTGAATGACCAAGGAGGCATAGAGATCCTTGGTGATCAATCGGAAGAAGAGATGAACAACACCTCATTTGATGAAACCCAACATAGAGTTGTGTAGTCTCAGAGTGTCAACTTCGGAGGATCATAAGTTTCCTACGCAAGTTGAGGAACGAGTGATCGTGAATGATGAACACAAACATCTATCTGCCTTGGCCGATGCAACTAGAGTGTATGTCGAAGCCACTAGCTCAAGTGTTCGCTTCCTAATAGCTGAGAATGAGCAAATGGAAAAGCAACCACAAACGACCAAGCAAGGAGGAGACTTGGTGACAATGTCCACCCAAGCTGAACTGAAGATGGCAATACTAGATGATGTATTGTCCCTTGACACAGTTATGTGAGCATTGTCCTCCAAGTTTGGTACCATGCACAAGGCAGTCGTCCATTTCAATGGATGGCAACAATGATGTGTTAGAAGAGAATGTAACTTGATGAACTTTCATGCTGTTGTTGATGACATGCAAACATGGACAATGAAGTACAAGGGAGCCCTAATTTACTTGCCTAAGATGGTGAGGGTCAATTTGGTCGAGCTAAAAGCACGTATCCGAAGTCAGATTCAGAATTACGAAGAACTCCCACAGTTCATCACTAGCATACAGGCTTCCCATGCACGAGTATTCAAAAGTATGGATGTTGTGGTGTGTACACATGCGATCCCATCACTTGTGACTCTCACCTAGGTGAAGACAAAGAAATAGGTCTAAATAGAGCTTGACTCATACTTTGATGAGTTGATGTGCATTGCCACTAGTCCATACTTTCCCATCAGTGCAGACATCAAGCACAAGTATGTTGTTGGTCAGGCCACCTTGAAGACAATGATGCACATGCTTTCAGATGAGTTGGAAAGAGGAGCTCGAGTAGTGTACCCGGATGCTATGGAGGCAAGGGTCAAGTTTCATACAGATGTCACCATGGAACACACAGACACCATGAAGGACTACTAATCTTGGCATCAGTATGTTACTCTCAATCATCATGAATATATTGAGGAGTTGGACTTCCATGGTTGTCTAAGTCAAAGTGATGTCTAGTTTGGTTTGCTCAAGCGAGTTGTGTTCACATGGGTACATGTACATTGTAATGTTAATTCATGTCAAGTCAAGTGTCAATAGTGGATGTGACAGTCATAGAGTAGGTGAAGAGCCATGAGGTTATTTGAACAGTGACAAAGGGGAATGTCAAGGGCCACCCCACCCTTTTCTATAAATAGCCCATCATAACTCATTTTATAGGCTTTTGGTCAACCAAGCTTCCTATAATACTATCTTGGAGAGAGCTTGGATAGTATTGTAATTCACCTTGGCTTCTCCACTGCATGGAGCTAGTACATCTCTTTTGAGGAGCACGCAAATGTGGGTATAACGTTCCATTGTTGGGGCTAGTAGGCTTACATGGATGTATTGTATGATTGGAACTTACACTTATTTATATAGAAGAGCCAGCACGTTTTCATGCATATGTTGTTATTGTAGTTGGATTGTTCCAGTTGCTGTAGCAATGTATGTTGTTTAACTTACGTAGTTGTGTATGAATTTTTTTGTATGCAATTATATGAATCTTGTTTCAGATGTGTTGTTGGTTTAACCATCACTTTAGATTGCCAACTGACTTGCTTTCTAGCTTGTGATGTATCTTCGCTCATGTGTTCCTTTCATAACTGAGTAGTGTTGCAGGTTACCAAGGGGCGCACTCATCTCAACCCACTTGTGTTAGAACCTCTCATACACCTTCCTTGACTCACTGCAGCGGTCACACCCTTGCTACAGACATAGTTATCTTACTTGCCTCTGTGAAAAATCGCAGTCAAGGCCTTACCATACGACCCACTGCTGGGACTCCTACACCAAATAGTCTGAGCTCTAATTGGGACTTCTTACCAAGGATATCCCCTTGACATGTTGGCAGGTCCAACACCATTAACAAGACCCCACTCGATGTAGGTCATCACCAACTGAATCCACTAGGATAGCCCTTCAAATAAAAAAGATTGACCAATCATCACCGACCAATTTCCTTCAAAAAATATCATCAAGCACACAATCGACAAAGATCTTCAATGACGACACAAGCCATTAATGGATTTTCCCTCATATAATTAATGGCCAACTTGGAAAATAAATATTCCTAGCCTAATTAATGACCCGAATAGACTCCTTCTTGATCGAATTCAAAATTCAAATATGTTACCGACTCCAGCAACCAAAATGAATGCACTTACTTAGCCATAAATATCCTCTGAAATCTCCCGATCGAACAATCCCAAAACAGAGAGGAGCAGGAAGATCCACAGGAGCAAAGTTTTAGAAGAAATATCATGTAAAACAACCAACTATTGTGTCTCAGATAGAACATGTAGAAGAGTAATAGGTAGCAACTATGATCCTCAATTATCCCATGATTGACCAATCCCAAACCATAGAAGGAGCAGGAGGATCCACAGGAGCAAAGGTTTAGATTAAATACCACATAAACAACCAACTAGTATGTGTCATATAGACCACAAAGCAGACCAATAGCTAGAGTCAAAAACAAATTGTTATTAGTGTACCTTGAAACAAAAAAACCAATAGAGATCCCTCATATCATCCAAAATCAGGTTAAAACTAAATCTAGCTTAGATAATTATGCTTAAACATATTGCACCCAACAACACCAGCAATTGCACCATTAAAGGCTTCATTTAATCCATCTTCCTCCACACCTGCAGCCAAAATTACTGCCCTTTTGAATTTTGTGACTAATGCTTCCACAATCTAATCTTTTATCTGCAACATCTGCTTCTCACAAAAGTTGTCGTAGAGATTTTGAGGTAGGAATATTTTCTCCCAATGGATATTCTGTAATTTTCCTCCACCACCCTTGTAGAAATTATGGTGTAGATTCACAACTTCTCATGAAGTTTTAATCAAAATCATAAGACAAAAACCTACTCTACTACTCTACGAAAGTTAATTCACAATTTAGAATAAAAATTTCAAACATGCAATAAGAAATAACACACGATGAACCACACTTGTTGGTTCGAAACGTGCTGACAAATGAATTTTGATGTGATTTCGTGCAAAACTTGAATTCCTGAAACAATAGATTACTATGATGATATAGTGTGAAAGGTAGCAATTAAGAATTACACTTTCATTACCATAACTGAAGAAAACATTTATAATAGCTTAGATTGAGTTCAGGGTAATCTGTGACTAAATCCTGAGACTATTCTTTTTCCTTGCTATTAGATATCTAAAACATGGGAAACATGAATGATATATGAAAGATAACAAACACATAACAAAGAGTAACAAGAAAACTTATTGAGCCATGAGATACGCAGGAATCCTGCAACATTCAGCCATACACCAGCAAGACATTAAGAGACACAAAGCTTTGGAAATTCCATCATCCTTTGTATTAATTCTTTGAAGATTTATAGTAGAAGAGGAGCAGAATAGATATCAAAAAATTTCTTACATCCAATGTCCAACCCCTGCTAACAAATGCGAGGGGGAATATATAGAAGTCTATTACAAAATATCTCAGGCATTGAGTCATCTGAGAGGGAAAATATCTTCACTAACTCGTACAGAGATTGCAGATGAAAAGTTATTGCAATCTTTAATCAACTTTAAAGGCTCTTAACTCCTGTCAGAACAATTTTTGACCTTTGGAGCTCGCGGAGTCGGTTGAGCGCTTTGATATAACTGCTGAATGACGTGTCTGTGCAGCTGTATCTTCCTGTGGCTTCTCGGCCCTGTCACCTGTGACTGTTGATGCTGCTGTGGTGGCCAAATACTTGAGCTGAGTTGGCTCAGCCTCTTTCTGCATACATGCTGATGTGTCTTTATCTTCCTGTGTATGAAAATTAAAATATTTCAAAAAAGCAAAATTACAATTACTGACTTTGATTTAACAGTAATCGTATCAACTCTTCCCACACATCTGGTGCAGGCAACTGATGCTTCAAAATTGACCCCATGGTCTCATCGGCCTCTGTATATTTGTAAAAATGACGAGGCTCATCAAACAAATGTGTGATCTCATTCATAATAAAAAATAGGTTTTCTAACCTGTTGAAGAGGGTCTGCCCTGTTATTGGTCCTGTCTCTGCTGATGAACTGGCTGCCTCTGAGATCTGACTTCCTGCAAAAGTGTTTACTCTCTTAGCATATTTCTCATGTGAGAGCAACTTCCCTGATGGCTCCAGTAGGCTAGGCAGACCCCTGTTTTGCAGTGCCAAAAACTTGTTTTGAAACTTGTTGATGTCGGCTTGCATGTCCTGGACTCTTCGTTCCAGGGTCTGGATCAGGTTTCTCAATGTCAGGACCCTTTTGATTAGTGAGATCGTCTCTGTCCTGTTTCCAATTCCCATTTTAATGAGCTGGGAACTTGTTCTGTAGTTCAGCACATTAATCATTTTATTGGCAATCTCAGGCATACTGCCTAGAGATGCCCTTGCTCGTTGTATTTCTCTATGTGCTTTTCCGATGAGCGTAATTTTCTCATGGATGGCCTCAATATATTCCCACTGATCTGTAATAGATTGGCCAATATGGCCCCATATGACCCTCTTGAGCTCAGATGTGACTTTGTCTAATGTGAGCTCTTTCTCCAGATCAGTTATCCTTTTCTTGAGGGCCTTTACCTCCCTCTCTCTTTCTGCCACATTCTGCTTGGACTTGTCATATTTTTCGTTGATTTTTGCCAGACTTTCCTTGGCTTGATTCAGCTCAGACATCTGGGACTCCAAGACCTGAATTTCGTTCCTCAGCTTCTGCATGTCTAGGCTTTCAGCCTGCCCCGTTGTTGGTGCTGAGGTGGATGGTTCTGCCTGTTGTACCTGTTGGCTAGGAGGGGCAGTGGCTTGAGGGATTTCCTCAAGATTTATTGTCTCTGGAGGTGGCTGTGAGGTTTGCCCTGCCTCCTTTTGTTGTAATGTTGCCTCTAATGTGGCCTCTGATTCTTGCAGCTTTTCCTGAGTTTGGAGGAGCTCTTTGTATAGTGTCATTAGTAGAGCAGCTGCGTCCTTTTCCTGCCTTTGCTGGGAAACCTCTTCTGTTTGTGGGTGAAGAGTTGCTGGGATTTTCAACATCTTTTTTAATGCTGCCATATCAGCATCCCTTAGCTTCAGGATTTCTTGGACAGCTTTAACATCTTTTGGATCATGCCCAAGCTCTATTATAATTTCTTCCAGGGCTTTGATCCTATTGTCCTTAGCTTGAAAGGAAGCCCTTTCCAACTCAAGCTGTGCAGCCGTGTTATTCAGGCTATTCTGCAGCCTGTAATTTATTAGGGTCTTGTCTGCCAATGTGGCATAGACCATCTCACCCGTCTGTTTATGCAGCTCTATTTGATCCATTGGGTGGATGTCTTTTGATAGGACCTCCAGATTGGTCCTGATGTAATCTGCAGCTGATTGTGGTTGCTGCACCGTTGGTGTAAAGTGGCTCAGGATCATTTTCCCTTCATGTGCATCAAATGCAGACATGAGCCTTTGTTGGTTGGTAGGAGCCATATTCAGCAGGTGGTTGTAAAGTTGCAGCTTCAGTGGTTCATTTCTTCTCTTTATATCCTTAAATTGCTGCTTAATGCTTTTTTCTCCTCCCCTCCTCTGTCCTGAGGAGCTCACCTCTCCTATTGCTGCCCTGTCTTGCTCTTGTTGTAAAGAGCTGGCTGAGGCCTCCATGCTGGGCAGGCCTGTTCCTGAAGTTTGCCCCATTGGCATCTCTTCTTCAGAGAAGGGATTCAGTATTTGCCTCTTCTCTGGTGATGCAGTTAGGGGCGTTTCCCTATCTCTTTTCCTGCTCACATCCTCCCTTTGAGGGGTTTGGAGGACAGATGAGTCAATTCTTGAGTCTTGTCTTGGGGGTGCCATCTATGCTGGCTACTGCTGGGTGGCCATTGGGGGCCTCTGCTATTTGTTCCCCCTGCACATGTTGGTCCTTTTGCTGCTATTCCTGTTGGGGTGGCTGCACTTGACCCTGTTGTGCTTGTGGCTCTTCCATATCCTTCTCCTTGCCTTTGCTCTGAGCCTGGCCTGTGGTTTGTACTGCCTCTTGATATGCTGCAGATGATGAGGCCACTACTCCTGTTTGAGGCTTTGGCAGAGTAAGTACCTGTGTAGGAGATTCCAAGTCAGCCATTTTCAACAGATGCCTTCTAGCTCTTTCATTCAATTCTTCTTGAGTGACTGGTTCCTCCAGTGTGTTCCTTCTCCATTTAGGCTGGTTGGCAAATCTTTCAATGTGGGGCAAGCTCACATGTTCATAGTTGGAGAGCTTGTATTTTAGCCTTCTTAAGGATATGGTCATATTAGGGTCATAGGGCTTCCAAAGGAAGCTGTATTTTAGGCAAAGGCATTCTAGTTTCCTGTCAGCTTCTTTCCAGCCTTCCCTTTTGTTTAAGACAAGGTGGCCCAACTGATTTTTTACCTTTAGCTGTGCCTTCTTGCCCTTGCCTGCAAAGTGCACCATATCAGCATTGCGAAATTGCCTGAAATATTCTAAGGCAAACAATCTCATAGGCACATACTTGGGCAATCTTTATGGGCGTAACTAACACCCATATATTCTTATTACAGTATAGTGTTGATAAAAGTACCAATCCCCTATGTTGTATACCTTGGATAGCTACAGAATCCTCTGCATCTTATCAGTCAGTCTTGGAGGAGGTGAGCTTAAGAATAAGGACATGGCTGGATGGATGAAGAGGTCTATGAACTCATAGTATGTATATGGGGAGTAGGTGTTGTTGTGAAACACCGAGGTCCAGTACACCACTAACCTTGGATTGCCTGATGCATCTGTTCTCTTAATCTCAAAGGAGAACTTCTCATGTTGATGGTAAAGAATGAGGTGGTAGATGTAGGAGGTGTATATGAACACCTTCTCTCTGGATAAGTTCAAGAACTGCTCATGCATCTTATCTGAAATGTATGTGGCATAGTCATAACAGATTGCAGTCTTGCCCGGGGAGAACATAGTCATCATTACTAGCACCGTTTCATCAACAAACTCCAGTGACTTGTACCCCAAAATGGAACTAATCATATATGCAAGATCAACACCCAGTTGATTGAGGTAGCCATCAAAAATAGGAGGGTGCAGCACAGTGTCAGAGTTTGTAATGAAAAATTGGTTTAGCTTTAGGATCTGTGCATCTGTCAGTATCTTGGCTCCTTGGTTGATCAAATCCATTAGAGACAAGGGGACCAGTTTCTTCTGGGTCTTGAACTGCAGCATCTCTCTGATGGCCTCAGGGGTCATGTAGAACACCACTGCACCTGTAGGGTCAAGCACAGCCCTTTGCATGGGGTCATAGCAGACAGCACATAGATGAATCAGGTTAGGGAACTGGTTGACCTGAGGGAGCTTGAATATTGGGAGGAAGGAATCCCAAATCCCTAGTATGTTTGTTCCATCATTATGTCTGGCCTTAAGCTCATTTAGTAGATGAAGGTGGAACTTGCATTTCGATGAGGAGTCCTCTGAGATTTGGTAGTCTAGGAGTGCCAAATCCTGTCACTCCAACTCTCTCTGAGGGGCATTCAAGGGAGCAACATTGAGGGCAACTGGTGCAACTAGAGTCTCCATGGTTGTTTGGGTTCTGATTGATAAATAAACTTCTGTTTCTTGGGCCAGAAGAGCACTGCCTGAGTGGAGAGGAAACTTGAAAATGCAAGGTAACAGGGCAAGTTCACAGCAATTGGAATACTGTTTTGGCTCCTTGAGAAGGCAAGTTATAGTGTTTAACAAACCTTCCTCAGCAATTGAGTGCAGGTTATGGTTTCTAGTTCACGACTGCGCGAACAAAGAATGCGGGTTTTTCACTGAAATTGCAGTCTACATGGCTCGGCTAGTGAAATTCGACCATCAATTTTCCAAGAGGGAGTTGGGTGTAAGTAGTTTTCTGGTGAATTTAGGCGTTTTCTGTGCTTAACGTAATTTTTAGCATTTACAGAGAAAACCAGGTTTCAGAGAGGTTTTCACGGACAAATACCTGGTAGATTGATGGCCTAGGTCGGAACAGTAGGTGGATATGCACGTTGAAGAACTCCTGTTTGTTTTCAGCAGGTTGGTGAATTCTTCGTCGTGAAGTGCATGCAGAGAGCGCAGCAACGTTTTTTGCAAAAAGTGCAAAAAACGCGTAATTTTTGACAAAATATGGCTTTTTCGGGTCATTGGCGCCTTTTTTTAAATGACGTCAGCAGGTGGGTCCGGGTCGGATGACGTCAGCATGACGTCATCAGGTGACGTGGTGGCCTAAGACCGGTCCACGGGGGCGGTGAGGTGGCGGACAGGTGGACCAGTGGTGGGCGAGGCGCACGGTCGTGGCGCTGACACAGGCGGTACGAGGGTGCTGACATAGGCGGACAGGTGGCGCGATATCGGGCTACCTCTTATACGGCGAGGAATCTGTTAGAAGGGGCTCCGATGGATTTTGGGGGCAACGCGTGGACCCCGCATGACATCAGCATCTGACAGATATCGGACGATATCTGTCGGACGTCGGGGCCGCTCCGAAATTCACAACGACCGTCGGATTAAAGGAGCTTGATCGGATGGCTATCGGGCCAGGGATTTGCACGGGCGATACGGTCATCGGGCGGGTATTTAAATATAATTTTTCTTGATATTCGTGCCCAGTGGGACCCTCGGGATTTTTAATGTTTTTCATCGGTCCGCTATGTAATTTCATAAAATGTGAATTAAACCCGAAACTTAGGAAAACTGGGTTTTTTATGCATTTTCCTTTGTAATGTCGCATATGCATTAGAACTTAGGGTAAATGGTTTTTTAATGAAATTTTTCATGTAAACAGCGGAACTGGGTCCCAACCTTAGGATAAGGTGGGGAAAGTGGGTTTTTTAGGCATTTTTTCGCTTTTGAGCGGGTATAAGGGTAAATAAGGGGTTTTTGCAAGGTTTTTAGGACAAAAATGAAGGGTTGAATGGGCCAATGAGCGCTGGGGAGATAAGAGGTTAGGCTTGGGTTCTTGAGCTAACCAGGTGTTAATTCAATTCCCTATTAGTGAACCATATGGCTATAATGCCAAGGAGGGGGTATTTATACATTGCTTAGGATTTATACACCATGGTGTTATAGTAGTAGGGAAAGGGTGACATAGGGAGTTAAATAATGCAAGTTAGAGGTCAATATGGAGAGAGAAGGTGAATGAAGAGTGGTATCACTAAGTTTTCTTGAAAACAACTTAGTTTGAAGAGTAGATCAAAATGAAAAGAACTTTACACAAGAAATGTGGCTTCTAAAGGCCATAAGAACCAACATAAAACCTTGAATCTCTCTTATAAAAACATCTTGTGAAGGGAGGTTAGTAATGAGTGGTAAATCAGGAAAAAGGGAAGTTAGACATGCTTCATTATGTTGTTTTCCCGGTATTTGACTGGCAAAGTTTCAGCTTGGAAGTAACACCACTTCTGCAACCCCATCTACCTACGCAACTATTTTGCCTAGCATTTTTTGTTTCTTCTTGGAGGGTGCACTTGGACTTGCAAACCCTTTATGTGCCTTTTCTTTTCCATTGGCTTTTTCCTTTGATTTCCTATCTAGCACTACCCTTATTTCTTCCAAGGCCCAAGATTAAGCAGTTGGGAACCTTAGTTTCTCTGCCTAACTACTGATCTGCCAAGATTAAACAGTTTGGACAGATTTCTTTCTCTATTCTATAACAAAAAAATTGAAACATGGCATGATCCAGATTAGACTGTTGGACCATCCATCAACACTTTAATAGGCATGAAGGCATGTACACACCTTGCTTTTCCTTGGAAATATGGGATCTTTGAGTCAACAAAGTAGAGCATATTTGGCAATTGAATTTGCCAATCATGAAATATGAAACCTATTAGTATAGGTATCCAATAGTGGCTCCACATGGGGATGGTTTCTCTTCTTGAAAGACCAAGAACAACAGGTCAGTATGCCTTGGCCTTTCGGTTACTGCTTTCAAAACTTGGAGCTTTTTCATCCTTGAACCCTCAAAATGTAGACTGACCTATTTGTAATACTTGCTGCAGTTCAGTCTTTTCCTGCTTCTGCAAGATTCTTGAAACCAATTTATTCACATACTTAGAAAACACAAACAATATATATAGCAAATTATGTACAAGGGCAGCCAAACTGCATTTATGGAAGGTAATCGAAATAGTGCTTCAGCATCCTGCCATTGACAAGACCTTCATCCAAATCAGTTTCATCAAGATTTTTAAGAAAGTAGGCGTTATTTCCTTGTACTGCTTGGATGAGAAATGGTCCTCTCCAAAGGGAATCAAACTTTCCATGCTTTCCTTTGTTTTCTCTCCTTGAATCCCACTTGAGAACTTTGTTACCCATGTTAAAATCCTCAGCCTTGGTCCTTCTGTCAAAATCTTTCTTGAGCTTTTCTTGTAAGATTTGAACTCTGTTATAAACTTGGTCCCTAGTTTGCTGCAAGCATATAATTTGATTCACCCTCCTTTGCATATCATTGGGCTCAGCTTGACTTTCTTGGAGTAGCTTCATAACAGGGATCCCTAGTGATGAAGGAAATTTGGCTTCTATTCCATAGACTAACACCATGTTATTGTGGGCCTTACAAGATCCTTGAGAAGATTGGACAACTGGCATATCGACTTGCACTGCCTCCAATAGTGAAAGTCCATGTTTTTTTTTCCATATTTCATTTCTTAAGAAGTATATAAAGCATGTTGACCATATTATTGATTGGTCTATATTGCAGGTGGAACAAGAACGAGAGTTCCAGATAGAGCCTTAGTGCATATTACAATGGAAAAATGTCATTCTCAAGAATAGAGCCATAGAGCAAGTTAAAGTGTAGTGGAAGCACTTTGGGCTTGAAGAAGCTACATGGGAGATGGCGGATCAGATGCAGGCCCTATATCCTTCATTGTTTACCGATTGAGGTAAACAATCTTTGGTTGATGTTGGTTTATGTTTGGCATATGTTTTGTTGATGTTTTGATATTTGTATATGTATATGTATATGGATGTAAATATTGCCATGAGTTAAGTTATAAAGCTCCAATAAGGCGTCTGGTTGTTATCGTATCATGTGGTCATGTTGTTTTTCTTTTAAGCAGGTTCTTCATTGTAAATACTACAATGAGCTAAGTTATAAATCTGCATGAGTAGTGTATTTTATTTTTAGTGGTTTTGCTGAGGTGTTGGTGTGGTTTAATGTCGAGGATGGTGTTCCGCAAGTGGGAGGGTTATATAACAACCCTAGATGTAATAAAAGTTAATAATGGAAAAATAAGGCAATGGTTAACAGACACATATTCCAAGCTGAATGTTGGGAAAAAATATCCTAATGGGCATCCTTGGATCCATGGTTTGGATAAGGAAAATTGGCAAAGGGTAAGGAAAAGGCATTAAAAGGAAAAAGGTCATTTTTGGCACATTTATTTATCAAAATAAAGGAAACTAGGAGAAAAGTAAGGTGAAAGGGCATAGTTTGTATGTGAGGAGGAAATTGAAGGAAAATAATGGAAAATGAAGAAATTAGATGCCTCATGCATAAAAAGGCTTCTGAGGATCAGTTCATGGCTTTTGTCAGTTCATGTTTGGAGCTCTCTCGTTATTCTCTTTCTCTCTGCCACTCTCTTGCTCACATAGAGTTTTCTTCGAGCACTATAGTTTTGAGCAAGGAAATGAAAATCAAGAAAAGGAGAGGAAGGCAATAAATGATCAAGGAAAGGAAGGCAGGATCAAGTAGCTTCAACAAGAATACTTGCAAGTAACCTTTTGAATGTGTGATTTCCTAGCTGGTTTGGACATGCATGGCTTTGCATGTTGGTGTTTGGTTCTCTTGCTGTTAGTGGCATGATATTGCTAGGTTATGATAGTGCTTGTTAGACTGTCCTTGCCTTTTTCCAGGTTGCCATTCTATGTTTGGATGTTTATTTTAGTTTTTGAGTTTTGGTTTGCTGAATGGATTTTGAAATCCGAGGCGTACGCGGTCTCAAGTTCCATTCCAAAAGGCTTAGGAATCCCTTGACCGATTTTGACAAGATACATGGTAAAGCGTGAGGGAGATGTCATTATTTAGGGCCTAGTGATCTGGGTTTGGATTCAGGTAAAACATGAGAGTAAAGGAGACATAAAATTCCTCAAGGGTCGTGATCGATTCCAGATGGCATTCCAAGTTCTATTTGGTTGTGATTAGAGCATTGGTTTTGGTGTTATCACATTTGATGATGTTGGAGGTAGTTAAACCTCTAGATTCCCCTTGTTGTTCTTGGATTGGTTGTTCTATGAGAGCCCACATTCATGCTTGGAATATGGTATGGGGGTGACTAGATGAAAGAGTGATTTGGTTCAACCATGTTTATGTTCGGGTGGTATGTGGAAGTCTTGGACCTAGTTCTATTTTCCTATGATTAATAAAATATAAGTCCTCTTACTTTTTCACTGATTTGTATGTGGATTTAATGGTTTTCATATCTATGATATTTATATGGTGTAGTGCTGGTTATGAGCATGGTTGAATGATTGGTTCATGTCATGGCTATTTCATGTAATTACTTCTAATTTTTAAATTGATGGATACAAGACCTAATTGATGATTTAATGTTTAATGGAGAAGGATTTGATCCTTTTGGTTATGTTTCATATGTTGTTTATTCTCTATCTTTTATCCTCAACCTATAGGTTGCATTGATGCCAAGTGTTTGATATAACGTTGGTATCATTTGGGGATGCTCAGGCCTAATCATGGGGGTGATTTTTGATTGATCGACATTGTCATTGTGATTTTAGTGAATTCCGGAAGTTACAACAAGTTCTAGGAAGAGGGAAGGATTCAAGGCTAGAAAAGTGGCATAAATCGCGGGGTCACTAGCATAAAACTAACAACTTTGGACCATAGTCATAGGAACATAGGCTTGTGAGAGTAACTTTGGGTTTTTGGTCACTAAATTTCCTATAGCATGAGAGTGACTACGGCATAAGAGTTGCAGAATACTAGTGGGACCCAGGAACATGTTGTCTGAGAGGTTTACTTGTATCTTGAGGGTTCCGTTGATGATGTTGGATGATTGTATGAGACATTCCATTGATTCCACTTCCTCAAGGTTACATAGGAGGTATTATCTAATTGTATTAGCATATCTCCTCATGTTTACCCCGATTGGCATGGTTACTTTTAATAGACCCGGGAGGAGGTGTTATGTTACTCAACAGGGGCATCCAATGGCATATTAGAGTGAAACACTTTCACACACAGTCAAAAATTATCCCACGTATAAAAAAATATCTTTATTCCATTGTGCAGGCCTATTGAAAATAGAATCATTACATTTTGGGGAAGGAAATGGTCATCGTAATAGACCACTGACCCATGCAATTTGTTAGAGTCAGTCTGTTCAGCCCTCGATCAGAGATCAAAACCTATTTTGTTACATTTCATTTTAGGTTTCCCATTCTGCTCGATCACCTGCATTCCATTTAGGAGCATCGATCCTCTAATGGAAGGGTCTTGTCCCCATACTTCACCCATGTAATTCACCTGCTGGTTGATGTGTGTTGATAAAAAAAGCATATATAGTTTTCTTTTCATCAAAGTTGCAAAATTTGTCTTTAGGGTTTTGTCAATAAATGCTTCAGAGTGTCCGATAATCACCAACAAGCCATGAGGATGTTCTATCGCCAATGAATTTTGTTAATAAGTATCCGAAAATGTGTTTTTCCTCAAAAATCTATTTTGAGGAAAAAACATAGTATTTAGTCTTATTTGTACAAAATCATGTAAATTTTGTTCTCTTCATTGTAAATTCCTTCACCAGCAGCTTGGTTCTCTTCCTTAGCCTAAGAAGCTCCAACCCCTGCAAAAACAAGCCAAGCTTGGGTCATTTCAGTAATTACAAAGAGAAAAATCAATGAACAAGTCCAAAACAGAGGTTGAAATAAAAGTCATCTGCCAAACATTATAGAAGTGGGTTTCATGAGCTAAAATCTTAAAAGCTCTTTTATTATAAGTAATTCCTTTATGTCATTAGCTCATTTGCTAAAGAGAAGCAAGGTAGAGCACATTTGTTGATCAAGTGCGCAATTTGGGTGAATTTGGAAGAAACTTGGCTAGCACGACGCATAGAGCAGGTGACACGGCACACTGGGGAGGCACGACGCACTAGGAGAAAATGCGCAGTGTTATTTTACACGAGCGCGGCACATTAGGAAGGCGCGATGCATATAGCTGACTGGCCTGAAACGTTCCAAAATCGCCTCCAATTGCCAAAACTGCCTTAGAATTCAGCCTCTTCGAGGGGGAAACCTCCTTTACATTACATAAATGAACAATTCTTCGATGATACAAATGAAAAGACCTCCTCTCTATATATAGGAGTCTAAGGGGTCATAACATAATCAGAGCCTACATAACAATAATAATGTAAGGACATAATAATAACAATAGTGGGCTTCTATGGGGCACAATAGTAATAATATGGGCACTACATGGGTAAATCAATATAATAAGGGGGTTGTACTGATAATAATAAGGGGTTACACTAGTAGTATAGGGGCCTAACATGCCCCTCTCCTTCAAAAAGTGTTGTCCTCAACGCTTGAGTAGTTCTTGATGCTTATGTATAAACTTCTTGTCCTCCGATGTGGAATATTTAGCGGGTAAGTTCTTCCACTTGATGAGATACTCTGAAATTGATTGATTTCATCACTGTCGGGTTCTTGTTTCTGTGACTGCTCCAGGTTCCAATATGATTTTTCCTTCCTCTTCAATTTCTGGCAATATTGTTTGAATTGGGATCTTTTGCAACT
>APFE031759924.1:92850-131373 GCA_000404065.3 Pinus taeda | reverse complement strand
TGGAGAAATAGATGATTCCAATGTGGAAACATCTAGTGAACATAATTGTGCAATTACACCTTTTCGTTCCTTTTTTAGAACCTTTGTCATACCATTAGACCTTACTATCTTTCCCGGTTTCCCTACAATACCTCTTAATACAACTTCCTTTCCTTCCATAGAGAATTTCATGAAAAATTCTTGAAAATTAAAAGCTATTGTACCCAAGGATTGTAGCCATTGGACTCCTAATACAACATCAGCACCTCCCATTGGAATGGAAAGCATTGGGCTAGTCAATACATACTCTACCATGGATAGCTTGACATTATGGCATTTTCCAGATCAATTTATTGTTCCTCCATTTGCAACCATCACTTGACACTCTGGTGCTGGATATAAGAAGCAATTCAATTCTTTTGCTACCTTACAATGATAAAATTGTGAGTACTTCCTGAATCAATCAACACTATTACCTTTTTCTTCTTGATTTGTCCTTCTATCTTGATGGTTTGAGGAGTGGTAATTCCCGCCAATGCATTACAAGATATGGTCGGATTCATTTGTTCTTCATCTAAGCTTTGTTCCTAGAGTATATCCTCTTCTTTTGACCTTTCTTGCTCCTTTTCTTCTTCCTCTTCGCAATCTATGTAGAATAATTTCTTCTCAGCACATTTATGACCTTTAGTGTATTTGCTATCACAACTGTAACGAAGCCCTTTTGCTCTTTTTTCTTCCAATTGTTGTGGTTTCAACCTTATAGGTTGTGGAACACTAGGGGCAACAACACTTCCATATTTATAGTTGTGAGTGGTATGCTTCCTGGTTGCCATAATTTTGCTTTCCATTTTTCTTGCTAACCTGAATGCCTTCTCTAATGAATCAGGTTCCCAAACGCGAACATCATGTTGGATATTATCCTTTAAAGACCCTATGAACACATCAATCCTATGCTCCTCTGGAATATCTTTTACCCTTATGTTCAATTTTTGGAACTCCTCAATGTGCTCCATTATTGAACCCTTTTGTTTGAGACTTAGCAATTGGCTAAAAAAAGTGTTGCTTTTTGTATCCTCATAATGTGCCATCAATTATTCGGTAAAAATTGCCCAAGTGATAAATTGTTTACGAGAGCAAAGCCATTGATACCATACAAATTGATTTGGTTCCAAATATAAGGTTGCCATACGTACCTTTTGTGTGTTTTGCACATTATTGAGATCGAAAAATTGCTCCATCTGTAATATCCATGTTGCGGGATCCTTGCCATCAAACTTCCTCATATCGATTTTTTGGAATATGGTGGGTCTTCGATCCAACATTAGAGTCTATGGAATCATGATTAACATTTCTTTTGTTCTCATCATGAGTTTCCTTTACTACCCTTTCACCCTTAGTGACCCTTTCTTGTAGCAACTTATTCATATTTATCTTCAATTATTCCATGTTTGTCTTCAAATCTATCTTCAAATCATCCATCTTAGCTTCTACACCTTTCTTTAAATAGTCCATCTTAGATTCTGTTCCTTTTGTGCAAGTGACACTTGTTGCACTTGGTCTCGTAATTTTGATATATCATGTTGCATTTCTTCCACTTCTTCATGAGTCATGCTAGAGCTTTCAGGTCGCCTCCTAGGTGTTTCCATTTTCTTTCTTTAGGGCATCAATTCTGATAATAATGCTTCACTATGCCCTTTGAATTGCTTCAAAATAATTTTTCAAACTAGGCTTAAGCAAACATTTAAAAAAAATATACACACCCTTTTTCACTTTGTAGGAGCTCAATATTGCCTTTGATGTATCTCTGTAATTTCGGATCATCTAGTTTTGAAATTTCCACCTGTGGTAGCCCTCTATGTCCTTTTTCCAATGCCACCAGTCTGGCCCCAATTGGATTTTTCAATGAAGAGTTATGCCAAATCTCCCACAGTGACCTGATTATATACTTATTCAGTAGAGCGAACTTTTAAGACATGCCATGAGTCACTGTTTCTACCTTTGACTCTAAAACATATTTACAAAAAAACTACAGTCCGTCCTCTTTCTGTACCTTCTTACGAAATTTCAATCTAATGCTCAGAGAGAAAGTTATGATGATTTTCCCCAAGTCACCTGTTTGGAATGTAATTCAAGAGTCTGAGAAAAGACCAACTTCCTCAGATCATATCTCCGCAAATATAGTGCGAAAATCTCTTAAATTCGGACCCAAGATTTAGCGCAATGTCTTCTCAAATGGGTTTTTTTTTCAACTTCTGAAACATCGCAGAAAAAAAGTTATAGCGAAAATGCCACGATGACCTGTTTGGAACAGCGAAACCCTAGAATCCAAAGCTCTGATACCAAATGTTATGGAACCAGCTCAAGAAAAGATAGAAAAGATAGATCAACGCCTTTAGATTCAGCTCTTCAAAGGGGGCCAACCTCCTTTACATTACATAAAGAACAATCTTGGATGATTCAAATGAAAATACTTCTCTTAATATATAGGAGTAAAGGGGTCATAAAATAATCAGAGCTACAGACAATAATAATGTAAAGGGCACAATAATAAAAATAGTGGGCTTCTATGGGCACAATAGTAACAATATGGGCACTACATGGGTACATCAATATAATAAGTGGGTTGTACTAATAACAATAAGGGGTTACACTAGTAGTATAGGGGCCTAACAACCTGTGCCACAACTTGCCAATGTATTGGCTTTGCACCAATTCTGCTCTCGTACTCAATGTTGCACAATCATCTGCCTCCAGTTTATAGAGATTCTTCACCTGAATCCCTATCCTCTTGGTCTGACTCATGGCTATGTGTCTTAGGAATGCCTTTCCTTTACTAAAGACAAAATCATAGCCTTTTTCCTCCAACATCACGACTGATACCAAGATCTTCTTCAATCCAGGCACATACATCACATCTGTCAAGGTGAGAGGAGCTCCATGCTCCCTTTGAAAAGCAACCGTTCCCACTCCTGAAACATTATACCTTCCATCGTCACCCATCTCTATGCGCATCTTGAGGTATTTCTCCTCCAAGAAACTGAATAAATTTTTATCACTGGTCATGTGGAATGAGGCTCCACTGTCAAGATACCAGACACAACCCATCATTGATGACACCATGCATGTGATGAGGGTAAAGTCCATTTCGAACTGAGAGGCTAATGCCTCACCTTCCGATCCTTCTGAGGATCCCTTGTTGGACTTCTTCGATGGGAAATTAGTCGCATACTATCCCATCTTGTGACAATTAAAGCATCTTACTTTAGACATGTCACCTTTCTTCCCTCCATGAGAAGAATTCGATTTGAAATGGGAAGCTTTCCCCTTCCCTTTCCTTGCCTTACTTGCTAAGGCCAGATTTTCTTCATCATCATTCTTGGATGAAGAACCATCTCGTGTGATCCTCCTGATCTCCTACATAAGATCTGACCATAGTTGTTCCCAATCCGACAGTTTCTCCCTTCCATTCACAAAGTCTTGGTAGCTTTTCCAACTCTTTGGAAGGAAAGGAGAGCGAGGCTCACCATATCATCATCGGTAGTAGTGATTCCCACACTACCAAGATTATCTCTGTAGGTGGTGAGATTGTTCAGATATGTGGAAATAGTATCGCCCTTCTCCTTCTTGATTCTTCGAAGATTATCCTTGAGCGCCAATTTCCTCTGGTAACTACTGTTCTGGTAGAGGTCCTTCAATGTCTTCCACATTGAAAATGGAGTATCCTTCCCATGGAGACTCGAGACAATATGATCTCGAACTCCCTCAAGTATGATTCGTCTCGCCTTCACCACACACTTCTTCCACTCAGCCAACTCTTGTGCATTAGTTGATGCTGGCTTTAGGATTTCTTGATCAATGAATTCCTTCAAGCCATTGTCTTCTAATACAGCCTCCATTTTATCTTTCCATGCTATGTAATTCAAGTTACCTTCTAAGGCATACTCGAGTTTCAAGCCATAGAACGCCATCGGACAACCTTGAAGTATGATATTAATTTTATTTGCACCTGCAACCTCGAACTACAAACTTTGAATTCTCTTCTCAGTATATTGTTCACAGCTCTGATACCATGTAGAAAATATGTGATAGGTTAACCCGATAATGCAATATAAATCAAAGCAGAATACTATAACCTACTTCTACCATAAATTTGCAGAAGCTTAAAGATCAAGTTGAACAATATAACCAGAAGAAGAAGAATCAATGGCACAATACACATGAAAATACTTTGGGGAAAGTCTTAGATTAAAACCCCACACTATTGTATTATCATACATGGTGGAAATACAAAGGAATTATACAAAGCCTTAGCTCTCACAGCTAGCCAGCTCTCAGTACAATCCTTACAGATGCTCACAGGCAATCTTGGCTTCTCTCTAGCCTTCCTCCTTCCCTCCAAGATCCTATTTCCTTGCGTTGTTCCTCGCGGATGATTAGCCTACTACCAAGTGGAAAAACAAGCCTTCAAAATTGTGCAATCCTCAAGGATGAATCCTTGACTGCATGCATGAGTTTTCTCCATGAGAAAACACATGAAACTGATAGTAAACTATCCTTGAACATTAATCTCAACTGGGTCTTTCTCAGAATAGACATGCATGAGTTTTTGATGAGGGAATCTTCAGTTAACTGGAGTAGCACTAGTTGAGTGCATTAATGCATCAACTAATTGTTAACTCACTATTAGTCCTCAAACAGTTTGAAACAATTTAAATGGGACTTAACTCAGTAAACTGAGTTTAACTAATTAAACCAAATATAACTCAATCTTATCTCCTTAATTTAAGGATAACTCTTGCCATGAATCAAAAGACTTCTAACTTGAATTCTCCAACTAATTAATTTAAAATAAATTAATTAATTATTTCCAAGTAGCTATTAAGACTAAATTTGATTTTAATTCACAATCTAATTCAAGGAAAAATTAAATTGGAATATTCTTGTTGCCATATTTCAACAGAACATGGCTCATGTGTGTGGACTTTCATGAATTGAACAAAATTATGGTACATATGTGTGGACTTTCGTGCATTGAACAAAATTACGGTAAAGAACCGTTACCCATTGCCTAGACTAGACGATTTACTTGATCAAGTGAAAGATGCAAATTATTTTACTAAGTTGGACTTAACAAGTGGCTACCATCAAATTAGAATAGTTGAAGGAGACATTTGGAAGATGTCATTCAAAACAAAACAAGGTTTGTTTGAATGGCTAGTTATGTCGTTTGGTTTATGTAATGGTCCCGTTACATTCATGCATGCGATGAATAATGCATTGAGGCCATTTCTTGATGAGTTTGTCATAGTCTACTTAGATGAAATATTAATTTTCAGTAAATCTCATGATGAACATGTCATGCATGTAAGAAAAGTACTTGATGTCTTGAAAAAAAAATTAGTTGTATCTTAAGATGTCAAAGTGCGAGTTTGGAAAAACTTCTTTAGTTTACTTGGGTCATATTGTTGGAGGAGATGAGTTGAAAATAGATCCCTCCAAGGTTGATGTCATTGTGAATTGGCCAAGGCCCAAAACAGTTACTGAGGTAAGATTTTTTTGGGAGCAACCCAATATTGAAGCAAATCCATTGCTAAATTTTCTCTTATAACATCTCCTTTGTATGCATTGACAAGTGTGAAAAAGGTTTTTCAGTGGGGAGGAAAATAGTAAAAGGCATTTGATGCATTGAAGGAAAAGATCAGTACAACTCGGGTACTTTCACTTCCAGACTTGAGACAATCGTTTGAGATTCCAACTGATGCTAGTGACTATGCTATGGGTGCAGTCCTCATGCAACATGGTAAGCCTATCTGTTTTCATTCGCAAACTTTTAATGGTGTAGTGATTAACTATCCTACATATGAAAAGGAATTGTATACATTGGTGCAAAGTGTGAAAAAATGGAAACACTAATTGATGGGTAAGGAAACAGTCATTCCCACTGATCATCAACCATTGCAATACTTGTAATCTCAATCAAAGTTGCAGCAATCAAGGAAATTTTGATGGATGGGTTTTCTTCAACAATTCCACTTGGTAATCAAGTATAAGAAAGGTATCTACAATAAAGTTGTTGATATGCTTTCTAGACCTATTGTAGTGCAACTACTTACTCAAGCATAATTATGTTTTACATGAAAGTTATATTGAGAAATATGCATCATATAATGACTTTCATGATGTTTATGCAAGCTTGAGTCAAGGTAACCAAGTAGAGAAACTGGATTATCATTTGCATGATAACTTGATGCACCATCTTGGCAAGCTTTGTATTCCACAAGGAGAAAGAGTTAAAATCATAAGAGAGGCACATACTTCTCTTATCGCTGGTCATTTTGATGTAAGTAAGACTGTGGCACATCTACAGAGGTATTGTTATTAGCCTTGTGTGCTTAAAAGTGTGTCTCATTTTATTAAAGGATGTTCATTATGTGCAATCAATAAGCCTAGCAATAGGAATTTATGATTGTACACACCACTTCCAGTTCCTACCCTACCATGGGAGAGTGTTCCTATGGATTTCATAGGATGTCTTCCATTGTCAAAAAGAGGTCAACGATTATTTGTATTTAGTTGTGCATAGGTTCATAAAAATGTGTATTTTAATGCCATGTAAAAGGAAAGTTACAACTGAAAAAATTGCTCAGTTATTCTTTCACAATGTTTGGATGCATTTTGGATTTCCCACATCCATTGTTAGTGATCAAGATTCTTGCTTTGTTGGGTATTTTTGGTGAAGCTTGTGGGGATTTTGGGATGGGGTCCCTTGGGTCAGTTTTGGGTTAAAAACCCAAGTTTTGATGTAACTTTTGACAAAAATATGTAAATTCTCCGTGAATTGTGGATGTGGAGTGCATAGATAGTTAGAAGTCAAAAGGGGCTTTAGCCCGTTGATTATGTAAAATCGAGTCAGTTTTGAGATCTACCCATGGTCCGCAGACCATGGAACTATATGTAGAAAGCCATAAATAGGTGTGTCAGAGTCTAAGGCATGTCATAGAGGAGATAATGAGGAATGTAATAGGTCAATAGGAGATAGCGCGGAAAGTGATTCATAGAGAAGGGAAAGGCTCCACAGCTGAGTGCGTAGAGGCCTAGAAAAGAGTTTGCAGCTAAGTGCGTAGAGGCCTAGAGAAGAGTCCATAGCTAAGTCCGTGGACCCATGCAGCTGAGTGGGTAGGTAAGTTTTGAGTCTGTAAATTCGAACTAAAGATCAATAAAGAAAGTTACCAAAGAAATCTTGTGTATATATGTTTATCTTTGTTAATTTATGCTTGCAATATATGCTGCTGATGAATAATGTATTATGAAATATTGATCTAAATGTACGCGATCCTATTGAAACTATTAAATAATGTACAAAAGCATGTTTATGTGAGTTCACAGAGACTATGATAAACTCTGTTATGTTTATTAAATACTTAAGTAGATCTGTGCGAACTCTGATGTAGGATTGTTTTCTGGTGCACGTAAGTGGATGAACAGAGTGTTTAGGGTCTGCAAAGATAGATCGTGGACCTTCGCGAAGGTCTAAAGGCGGTTTTAATAGAGTTGCAGTAGCAAGACCTAAGAGCTTATCAATCTACATGAAGGTAGATCTAGGAAATAAAAGGACATCACACTAATATCTGGATACAAAAACTTGGTTCCAACATCCCCCCATACTGCTTCGGGTGAGACTTCAGTTCGTGCTACGCAGATTGATGCTGAAACGTCCAATAGTGTAGGTTTTTGCTTGGCGTAACTAACTCTGAACCTGGGTTAGGACCCACTAAGCCAAAAAATGGTTTCGTTGTTGGGACCAGGATCTGCTTCAGGAGATGTGTGATGTTGCATCAGTGGAATCCAACCAAAAAGGAAATTAAGAAGTGGTTGGATAAAAAGATCCACGAATTCACGACGCATGAAAACAGGAATCAACGCCTATCAAAAGAGCAGTGGTTGGATAGATATTTGTACATAGAAATACACAAAATTTTCTTATGCACCTTCCCAATCGAGTTATACGAATGGATAGCTAAATTGGCTGATGACCAAGGAAGTTGGAGACTTGATGACCCAATAGTGTGGGCTCTAGAACTAGTGCAGGGGTTGGAATCTTTTGAAGATAAGATCCCGTGCATTGTTGACCACTATCTTGATCAAGTCATAGGAGGATTTGTGATAGAATTCGCAGTTGATACCTTAGTCAGCTACAATGAAGTAGAGCGGTGATTCTTCAAAGGGTCGCGAAGTAAGTATCTAAGATCTTTGAATACTTGGATTAAGATGTTGTTGTGTGAAAAAATGGGTTATGCCATTTCCTTGATTTTCAAAGCTACGTGAAGTGGAAATATTTTCAGAGATTGAGGGAGAACAAGTCCTGAATATAGCCCGTTGATTGGGCCTCCTTCGAGTGACGACGAGGGAGTGGTATAGGTTTCACTGTGGAGTGTTGTACAACTGATAAGGTAGGGTTTTCTGCGAACTCATCATCCATCCACTCCACTTGCACCTTCACCTCCATAACATACAACTTTGCCCACACCGCCACCGCCACCACCGTCATTCAACATGTGGAACTCATTAAAGTTGTCAATTTTAAAAGGTATAGGGAGTTAAGATACATATCTGTTCTGGTTCGTCGTGACTGTTGTATGGAACACGCAGCATATCACTGATTAAACTATAAAGAAGGTGCAGTTGGTTACTACACTACAAGATCACACGCTGACCTAGTACATTAAGTACTGCACTGATAACCCTTTGGCATCGTTAGCAGACACTAAGGTCGCTTTGAACAAAGAATTCAGTAAACCTAAGTCCGACTCGCAATCAATAGTCGAATTCAAGGAAATCACAATCAGGGTTGGTGAAATGCCCTTGGAGTTAGATCAAAGATTGAAGTGTGTGATCCGCGAAGCTAACATGCAGCTCACAGATAGTCAGAACTGTGAGTGGTTTATAGCCTCACTCTTGCCCCACTTATGGATTTCTTTATCGCAACAGAAGATAGGGACTCAGGAGGAAGCCTTGGAAATTGTGATGAGATTGCATGAAATGCCTATTCAGGACATGTCTTTGGGAGTTCAACAAATTCACTCGTAGTTGCAAAACCTCTGCTTGGAATTGCAGAGCCTGAAAAAACAAAAAGAGGCTAGGCCAGAGGTGCACGAGGAAGTTTGGTGCCTCAAGTGTAAGAGTCAGGGGCATGATAAGGATCACTGCCCTATATTCGCAAATTATATCATAGTGGGGCGGGAACCAATGCCCCTGAGGCAAGAAGCTCCAGCAGGACCAAGTATGAGACCCGTGCTATGGTGCATTATTTTTCAGGTGGCCGGAAAACACGTAACAGATAATTATCATTTGCTACAAAATTTTGTGCAGACACCACAACAATTGTTCTACGATTTTTGCAAATTGGTGGACCACAATGAGCACCACTATCGTAGCTACGAATTGATGATGGAAAGCACAGCTACCTATCTAATGCAAGTAGAAAACCGACCTCCAAATCAGGGAGCTGGGGTAGCACACAGACAATATCAGGGTTGCAGACGAGGCCGAGGAAGAGGAGGACCTGGTAGAGGTCGTGGACAGGTTAATTTCTATAATTGCAAGACTCTAGGGAACTACAAGTAGCAGTGTCAAAATAAAACGCACCCATCATGCCAATAATACACTCAGTTTGACCATACGATAGAGGAATGCCCTATACTGATACCCAAGATGCAGGAGAAGAAGGCACAGCCTCGGCGGCTTACACAGAACATACAAATCATGAGGGCTGAGCCCCGCGAGGAGGATCCCAATGTGAATATCGTACTGAGGAGCGTAATCATGACTGGTGACGATAAACGAAAACAATATGGGGAGAATGGGTGGGTCCGCAAGGCCCCTGAGAAGGAATTTGTCTTCAATCTCGAATGCGCAAAGGAAATGTTTATGGAGGTGTTGTGCTATTCAACAACCCCCAATTTATCGATGTAATAGCTAATATTCTATTAATAAATAAGGACCCTTGATAAAATCCTTCAAAAATAAATTTAGCTTTTAGACACTTTCTTTTAATCTTTTTAAGAATAAAGCAAGATATCAAGTCAAAACCCTTTGAAAACTAGCAATTCTTGCCTTTTCACATACCATTGGACTAAGTGTGTCAAAAGCCTTGTTAACAAGCAAAACCCGTGAATTCTGATCAAAAGGATCACCGCACCTAACTTAAATATCATTGGGCTTTTCATTTAAGTCTAAGACCTATGGAATTTCCTATTTAATAAAGGTTGTATCACAATCACACATCAGCGCTCACAAATAATGTAAACCCACAAAGCATGTTGAAACGTGCGAAATGAAATATTGCGATAGGACAAGTCAACCTTACCACATCACAACAAGATACTTAAAAAGGACTAAATCTTACAAAATGTGCGATCTTGCGAAATGCGATAGAAGCTCGAACTCGATAGGAGCTAATGTCATAAATGGTACTTAATTCCTCCACGTAGTTCAAAGCGCTTTATAAGGTAATTACTCTTTCAAACAAAATACGCTCTAAGTAAAAAAGAATATACTCCTTATCCCACATCTCGTATCCCATAAAATCGTAAAGAAATTTGAGAAAGTGCACAATCAAATATGTGATAATGTGATTTGCAGTATTGCATCGCAATCACAAAATCGACATTCTCGCAACATAAGCCCGCCAGCTTAAAAGTTTTCCTTCCCATTTTGTGATGTGGTACATTAATGAGTAATAAAAGCAGTGATAAAGGACCATTAGTGGATATTTAATATAGGCTAATTGCATTTATATTAAAAAGCGGCTCGACGTGATATGATATCTTTTCATCTGCTTTCAACTAAAACTCCTTTCTTGTCACATTTTCAAGGTTATCTTTATCATTCATTCCCATTTTCATTCTTGATTTTGTTTATCCAATAGCTTCTGCTTTCCTCCATTTTAGGAAAAATCACAGGTAGCATTGTTAGAAACAATGGGTAAGAAGGGAAAGGCAGCTATGTCCGAGAAATCCGAAATGATCCCTCTTTTCTCTGATACTACATGTAGCAGAGATGAAGGAACTACAACATGGGAGGCCATGTACAACTTGTTAGAAGAGGAGCACCTAAGGCAACTGGAAACAAAGGCCACAGAAGATGCTCATGAGTCATCTGATGCCTCCTATTTTGAAACGACATGTTATTTCATGCACCACATTGCTGCACAACAAAAAATAATCCCATACACGGACATGGTCATATGGGTAATTGACGAGGTTGACATTGTAGACTGAACATTGAGGAATCACAGGCACAAGGTCATGGGGTCTTTCTCAGCAGACAACCTATGACTGATGTACCAGTTACCTAAGCCACAAAAGTTTTACAAAAAAGTTCCTTGAGAAATTTGCCAAGGAAAATGAAGACCCAGCAGATGTCACATAGACCTAGACATCAAACAAAGGCAAGCTTAAATGGGATAAAACGGGTATGTACTCTACGACATCCATTTCTCCCCCTTATAGTTTCACATCAGCAATGATATGTAGATTGTTCGGTAGACCAGATAGCACCAACTTTTCCTCGGAATAGCTCCCATTGATAGATGCAACAGTGAATGCAAAAATAATGAAGTGGGCTCAAATTCTATCAAACAATTTGGCTAAGGATATTATAGAATATTGAAGGAAGAGAAATTATTCTCTAAGAGTGTTTCCCCCCTTTTTCATGAGTGCTTTTGTAATGGACGCAATCTGTTTTAGTTCTAAATTTCCTAATATGGGATGGAAGTGGACTGTATAGGACTCGCTTCCCATCCATATGTACCATAAGATTTTGTGGGAATCTCAATTTCACCCCCATTTTTATAAAATCTGTCAAGGAGTTATGCTACCCATCCATAAACAAGTGTACAATAGAACCACCCCTAGGTTTTCTAGAGAGGCCGAGGTAGATATCTTGCTAGTATCCAGATGGTTTGGGGAAGAAACCTTTACCTACATTAGAGTATTCAAGAGCATTGCTTCACCGCATGTTCTCCCATATCCTAACAAATTAATGGCCAGAGAACTAGCCTACCAAACAACAGGGGAAGGTGGATTAAGCAGAGGACTGAAAGAGTAGAAGAAGGCCATTTGGCCTACATTTCCATTACAATGTGGTGGATTTGCAATACATGATTTTGGACATGCATGCAAAGAAGCAGAGATTATTAAATCTCTGAAATTAGCTACACTTTCGAGAAGGTAGTATGACCCAAAATGCACTGTTAAGTATTTTACTACTATGGTAAAAGTAAAGCAGTTCACCCACGAAGGGGACGCCTTTGATGACCTCTTCCTATAGGCAGAAACATATTCACAAATGTTGCATTTGGAATTGGTACTTTTAACCCCAAAATGATTTTAGGGCTTTCCATGTGTATAAGAAAAAATATTATTGAAGGTCCCATTGGACCTCTTGCAGATAGAACCAATAAGGGAGCCAACTCCCAATGTAAGCTTGGAGGACAACTGCAATGAAAAATTTGAAGAAGAAACCCAAGAGAGATCTACGCATGAGGGAGAGCACTTAGATCAACAGTCTCAAAATAGAGGAGGAAACATAAATAAAGAGTCTGAGAAGGACACAGCTGGAACTATAGAAGAGATGGTCGACCAAACTTCAGCAAAGAAACAAGCAGAAGTTCCCTCTACATAAACTCAGTCAGGAAAGACCCCAATTATTGATTTGGAACAAGAATGGGAACAGTTCAATAAAAATCTTCAAACAGATTCAAAGCCTAAACAAACATCTGAGATAGAGAATCCTATGCAAACCCAGCATAATTCAAATCCAGAAATGGCAGGGGAAGGAGCTAAGGGCACTCAGGATGTTGAGATCATTCATGTTACTCCCACTTCAAAAATTGTTTTAAGAATAGAGGAAATACCTTCGCTAGATATATTTTATAGTCCTACCCACAAACCTGCAGTCAAGAGACAAAGGAAGAAAAGAAAGTTGGACGTTGTAGCTATTACTACTACGAAAAATGAAACAATGGACATCATGTGGAAGGACTCACCCATGGACCCATCTAAAACCTCGCAAAATTGTCACAATTCGCAGGAGCCTATGCCACAACAACTATTGACAAAGTGATAGAAGTCCAAATGCTGCTTAAGGAAAAACAACAAATAATTCTGCTGTTAGAACAACAATTAGCTCAAGAAAAATCCAATCAACAAGTAGAATTACAAGTAGCCTAGCTCCAACAGGAATTTGAACAGATGAGAATATAACATCAGGCCAGCTTAGGAGAAAGAGATGCATGGATACAAGCTATGACAAATAAGTTTAAGGATAATCCGCAAATCGATGAGTTCATAAAGCAAGCACTTATTCTTAATTCCCAACTAATGCAGTAGAAGGAAGTACTTTTCCAGAATATCTCGCAAATAAGTCCTTATTGCAAAACTAGTAATAAGTTAACAAACCAAGTCATTGACATGAGACTTGAGTATGATGAAATACGTAAAAGGATTTATGATTTTATTACATGGCAAGAATGAGAGAATGGGAGAAAGATTGACCTACCGAAGCTGGAGGAATATCATAAAGACATCTTGTTCACAAATTTGGATTCTCAGTTGAAACAAGCGGAAAGAGCAACAACGATAGTAGCGACAACAGAAAACAACATAATAAAAGCCATAAACGAAAATCTTCATGGTGCCAATCTCGTTACAAAATGTATACCAGGATTTCTTCCGAGTATCAAACAATTAGAGCAGTAGTGGAGACAAGCAGCAGAGGAAAAGGAGGAGGCAATCAGATAGGTAAGCAGGCTGAATTGGAAAGCATACAGACGGTTTTTAGTGAAGCCACACAACTAGTGGATGACCCTGAGGTTCTTAACAAACTCCACACAAAAGATGGTGTCATCACTGACAGACACCATATTTGCTGGGCAGTGAAAATTTGCAATCGGCCAATCGACTCAGCTCAAGCCAATGACTGATATTTGCGATCTTAGAGATCAATTCCAAATAAGTTAGTCATTTAATTTATTTTTCTTTTAGTTTTATTTTTGCATATTTTAAGGAAGGTTGTTTAAAGCTCCTCATCTATTTTTTGTAATAATCTAGTTCAAGACCTATAGTTTAGTATTTAAACCCCTCTCATGCATTTAGAGAGAGGTCCAAAAATTTTATCGAAAACATTCTTCGAAACATTGCACTTCTGTACTTTTTAGGGTGTTTTGATGGAATGAATGGAACATGATCTATTTTCTTTAAAATATCTAACATGCTCTACTAAAATGCATTTTTGTACTCTTCGAATGTGTTAGATTGATTGAAATTGGGCCAATATTCCTAAAGCACATGAGTAGGACTCATCATATATGGTACTTTTATCTTATGATCTTGTTTTATTTATTTATCAGACAATACTTCTTCTTTAAATTGTTTTATGTACGAAAGTTTGAATTATAGTTTAGCATTATTGCACTTTTGTATGATGTTAGCTCTGATTTTATTTTGAATACGTAAATGATTTTATATGTGATATATTCCTCTCAATCATTTTGTCTAACTATTAATCCAAAATGATTATTGTTAAACTATTTAACTTCTTATTGGAGTTGAATGATCTTTATTACCAATTGTTGTGAGATATCATTGTAGATCGCATATTGTATTTAATTCTCGGGTATATCTATAGTTAAATAGTG
This sequence comes from Pinus taeda, assembly GCA_000404065.3. Classification (NCBI taxonomy): domain Eukaryota; kingdom Viridiplantae; phylum Streptophyta; class Pinopsida; order Pinales; family Pinaceae; genus Pinus; species Pinus taeda. The sequence goes on along the minus strand of APFE031759924.1, from coordinate 116,696 downwards.
TTAAACTAGGATATATGTATGTGTTTATTATTTAGATTTAATTACACTTAGCTCAATCATTTTCCTGTTACATCATATATCACGCGACCAACACTATCAAAATATTTTCTGGGAAACTGGTCCCATTATCCCCAATCGGAGCCATTACACCAAACAAAAAAGGAGTTGCTAACCAAGGTCGAACCAGGTGGTTTTCCCCCATGTTGTTGCAACGATTTTCGAGGCTTCAACATTTTGATGCTAGAAGGAGGGCCTAACTATGAATGACAAGAAAATCCAAATCAGTAAGCCATTCCAAGAGTAAAACTCCCTCACCATCACCTCCAACTTCTTGGTCACATTCTAAATCCCCAAATCCTAAGCAATAAGTTGTAAAGAAACCCTTAGAATCCATTATTGTGATCTCAATGAAGTCATATCAATCTTCTTCTATAGAAACCCTTGAAGTCCAGTCTTTGATCCATAAGCTGCAGGGGATTTCAATATCTCAAGAAGAATCTGAGTTATCCCAAGATAGTGTTTCTTCTCAGTTTCCTTCCTCTCAAAGGTTAACTAGATCACAGAGCGAAAAATTTGGGATCCCCCCATTTGAATTCCCTCTACCAAACCGAAGGGGAAATAAGAAAACACAATTTGAATCCCATAGTGAGGTTCTCTCATCGTCACCTAAAACACCCTAATTCATTCCATCCACTTCATCACAAAATCAACCATCCACCTCACAACTCTAGATCATGGTTTACAGTGGTACTGGATCACAAACCTCCTCTACCCAATCACCTTAAACTACTGGAGCATATTTGTCTACATAGATACCCACAATTGCTCAAAGACCATGGAAAGATCCAGGGGATGTTCAAATGGTGGGACCCTTACATCCATTTTCCCACCCATCCAGAAAAGTGGTTACCAATGTTCAATCCTAATGATGGCCTACCAGTTGAAGAACACATAAACAAATTTATGCTGTCCATAAATCTCAATGAAGTAGTAGAAGAAGATGTTGTTGTAAGATTATTCCCTTATACCTTACAAGGATAGGCAGGATCATGGTATTTTTCATTACCATCTGGTTCCATTAATAGTTGGGATGTCTTTCAAGAGCAATTCCTAACCAAGTTTGGAGATGGCCGATCAACGGCTACTCTTACCAATGATCTCTCCAACTTGAAAGATGGACCTAGAGAACCAATTAAGGACTTCAATTCACGTTTTAATAAGTTATTGAATAAAATCCCAACTGCATCCAAGCCCAATGATGAAGTCCAAAATGAATGGTACGTTTTTGCTCTTCCCTCAAAACATCTATTTTTGTCGATAGGGCTGCCAAACCAACTTTGGTAGAAAATATGAATGAAGCCATACATGTAGAAAAACACATTTTAGCGTTAGATAAGAAGAATGCATTAGAAGAACGAAAATCCAAGAAATTAAATTTTAGGGACGAATCCAAGAAAAAAACACCTAAAGATCCTTTTGATCTTGAAGGTCTACAAAAAGTCCTTAAAACCATGACCTATGAAATGGTTGACATCAAGAAACAGGTAGCAGAGACTTCCTCAAGGAAACCTTATAGACCTTACAAAAGAAACCCTTCCTATGATCCAAAGCCTCCAGGTTCCATATCAAATGTTGAATCATATGTGGAGGGAGAAGAAGTCTTAATGGCTAAAGAACAAACAGATGATGAATAACTAGTTGAGTTACAAGGAATGTGGGATTTTATCTTTCCCAATGAAGAAGCACAAGAAGCATTACCTGTCGCAACCAGGAGTAGAAGCCCTGTTGATTTGCCGCAAACAAATCCAAAGCAGAAGGCATCAACTCTGGCTCTCAAAGACAAAGAAATAGGTGAGAAATCTTCGCCCAAATCCACTTAAACCACTTCTCCTCAATCAAATTCTTCACCTTCAGCTAAAACCCTGCTAGTCTCTGATGAAATGTAATACAACATCGTTGAAGATATGAAAAAGACTAGGGCGAACATCACATTCCATGAGCTTAGCAAGTTAAAACATCAATAGAACCTATTGCTCAAAGAACTAAAAGTAGTCCCTACTTCTCCTCTTCCCGTTGTTGTTATCTCATAGGCTGCTCAGGAAATGGGAAGGCTTCCTAATACCTCATTAGATAAAATTAGCTCAATTGATATCACTTTGATAGGAGGAAGATCTAAACCCATACTCCATTTCTTTTTACTTTTGAAAATTTCAACAAAAATCTACACAATTGTTTAGTTCATTCTGGAGCTTCATCCAACATTCTACCAAAAACAATCTGTGCAAAATTAAATATGGATCCCCAAAAATCTGTTATTCGCATTGTGCAGTTAGATCGATCTCAAGTCGAAGTTATAGGGGAAATCAATCAAGTCACTATTCAACTTTCATCAAAACTGAAAGTGTGTCAAGTCATTGACATCCTTGTGGCTGATATACCAGAATTCTACAGCCTAATCCTTAGGAGAGACTGGTTAGAAAAGCTTCATGGCTTCGCAATCGATTGGTCCCACATGTGGCTTCCCTATAATGGTAAGTCGAATCAAATAAGAGTTGACCAAGAGAAACATCAAAAGTATATCGTCACAAAATTAGAGCGGGAAAATGAACCAGTCGCATACAATAGCAATATCATTGGAAACTACTCAGTTGAATCATTTCTAGGAAATTTTAATGCAAATACTTCACCCTTCTTGGAAAATTCTGTTATATCACAAGTTGAAAATTACTCTCAAACAGATGCTTCTAAATGCATAAATTTTGTAGATGGGCCTGTAGTTAAAAATTTATTTTGGAAATTATATTTTGATGGATCTAGATCTAATGATGGAGCTGGAGCAGGATGCATATTAGTTAGCCTAGGAGGGGAAAATACTATGTTAGCATGTAGACTTGAATTTTAGTGCAAAAATAACACTTCCGAATATGAAGGATTAGTTCAAGCGCTGTATAAATTTATCGACCTTAATATCAAATATCTTCAAGTATTTGGAGATTCGGAAATCGTAATTAAGCAGATGAGGAATACTATACACTGCCTCTCTGGACACTTGAAACATTATCAATCATTAGTCCAGGACCTCACCTCTCATTTTACAGCATTTAATATTTCCCCTATCCCAAGACTCCAAAATGCAAATGCCGATATTTTGGCTAATGTTGCATCCAAGCTCATTCCACCAAAAGATTATAGCCCCAATCACTTTTATATTGAATTAATTTTTAGGCCTTCTATTCCTGACAATATCACCAATTGTCGAGTCTTTAATAATGATCCACATATCATAAGTTTTCTAACATCTGAAGGCTCTTACGATGACCAGAAAATTGATGAAGATCAGCATGACAACCAGCTCAAGCAAAAAACAACAATAAATTCTATACCTGAGTCTGTGGTTAAGCTAGAAGACTTATATGATCTTAAGGACAGGTTCAAAAAACCCACTAACTAAAAACTTCAAAGTTCAACTTTGAGGTTTGAATTAGTTAATCTTGGAATTCACCTTAAACCTCAAAATCTCAATCTAGGACTTAGTCTTACACCAGATGAAAAATCAACCTTCATTCATTTGTTGAAGAAATACAAGAATGTCTTTTCTTGGAACTATGAATATCGTAAGGCATATGACACTTACATTATTCAACATACCATTCCCATGATATCCGATGAAAAATCAGTACATCAGAAGCTGAGAAAGATCCACCCGCATTTAGAAAATTAGATCAAATCTGAATTGAATAAGTTGCTCAAAGCCAAAATAATTTTTCTTGTCAGACACTCAAAGTGGGTTTCCAACCTTGTTCCGATCAGAAAAAAGAATGGTGATATTCAAATATGTATAAAATTTCACAATCTCAACAAAGCTTGTCAGAAGGACAACTTCCCATTATCTCCTATGGAACAAATACTACAATCAGTTGTAGGCTCATAACTAATGTCTTTTCCGAATGGATTTTTAGGTTAGAATCAGATTCTAGTACATCTAGGTGACTGGCTAAAGACTAAATTTCGAACCAAATGGGGCACCTATGGCTATCAAAAGATGCCATTCGGATTAATCAATGCTGGCGAAATATTTCAGAGAGCCATGGACATAGATTTCAAAGGTTTGGTCCATAAATCAGTGGTAATCTATTTATATGATATAACTGTGTATGAAAAAAGGCAGAGTATCCATTTAAAGGATTTAAAACAAATATTTGAGCACTTTCAGAGGTATGGAATTTCTCTCGATCCTAAGAAATCTTTCTTTGGTTTAAGTGAAGGAAAGCTCCTTGGATTTATTGTATCCAAAGAAGGAATTCACGTTGATCCTGATAGGATAAGAGAGATTTCTGAAATCCATTTACCTCATGACAAGAAATCAATGCAATATTTCCTAGGTCAGATAAATTTTGTCAAAATATTTGTCCTGAACTTTTCATGAATTGTTTTACCTCTCCAATCTATGATTAAGAAAAAATCTCTTTTTAAATGGGGATATATTGAGCATGAAGCCGTTGATTTGATTAAACAAGCAATCATAACTTCTCCCTCCTTTGCCACCCCAAATTTTTCTAATCATTTCATTCTATATACCTTTTCTTCCGAGAAATCATATGCAACTATATTAACATAGGTCAATGATGTCAAAGCTAAAGCACCAATTTCTTTCTTTAGCTCCAATTTGCAGGGGGTTGAATTAAACTATTCAGATGTTGAAAAACAATCTTTCGCTATTTCAAATCAATAAAGCATTTCATACCCTTTCTCCTCAAAACTCACACCAAGGTAGTAGTCCCATTCTCAGTAGTGAGAAATTTATTAATACAAAGAGATGTAGGTGATAAAAGGGAAAATTGGGTAACACCACTGCAAGAATATGAAATTGAGATCAAACCACTTAAAAGGTCAAGGTTTTTTCAGAATATTAGCAGGAGCATCCAACTTACCAGAACTACAAGATTCAGGTGATAATATACAAGTATATGAGGTAAGCCTCAACGACGCTAAATCCAAATATGTTGATATCATATTTTATTTGAAAAATGGATATGGCCCTACACAACTAAGTTACAAAAGAAAAAGGGCTTTGAGGTTAAAATCTAAACAATATGAAGTCATCGATAATGTGTTTTTTAGAAAGAATTATGATTCTGTTTTGCTTAGATGTCTTAAAAAATATGAGGTAGAAAAGGTTTTGCAGGAACTCCATGATGGGCCAGCTGGTGAATATTTTGGAGGGGACACAACCGCACATAAAATCTTGCATGTTGGCTACTATTGGCCAACCTTATTCAAAGATTCGCTTGAATATGTAAGGAAATGCAAAAATTTTCAAATAACTACTGGGAGATAGAGAAAACCTACATTACCGTTGTAGGTAGTCACCATTGAAAAACCACTTGAACAATGGGGGCTGGACATAATAGGTGATATTGTTCCTCACTCCTCAATGCAACATAAATATATCCTTATATCAACTAATTACTTCACAAAGTGGGTGGAAGCAATTCCACTTAAAGTAGCCAATTCTGAAAACATCATTGAATTTATTGACCAATTTGTTATTATTAGATTTGGTCTACCATTTTCCCTCATGCATCTTATTTTATAGGCAATGCTATGATAAAATTTGTTCTTAAAAGAGGTTTTAAACTTAAATACTCTGTTAATTATTATCCTTAGGGAAATGGCTTGGCCGAAGCTACAAACAAAAATCTCATAAGAATCATCAAACAAACCATTGACCAAAGTCAGAAAAATTGGCACAAATCCTTAACATTTTCTCTATGGGCAGATCGAATAACACAGAAGGCCTCAATAGGAACTTCTCCTTTTAATTTTTTATATGCGAAAGAATTTATCCTCCTTACAAATGTAGCTATTCCCTCTCTAGCCCTGGTTCAATTTATTGAAGGAACCACTTCCTCTTCTATGCAATTAAGACAATCACAAATCCTCAAGCTCGAAGAAGAAAGGGAAAGGGCCAAAATCACACATGCACGTCATCAACAATTAGTCAAATCCTCATTTGATGCAAATTCTATAAGTTCAAAATACTTTCAGCTCGGAGACCTAGTATTGAAATGAGATAAAATACACGAGGAAAAAGGAAAGCATACCAAATTCCAAAGAATGTGGCTTGGCCCATTTCAAATTGTGGAACAAATAGGCCCATCAACCTTTCTATTGCAATATTTATGAGACAAGAGAGATTTTCTGCCTTTTAATGGGCAGATTATGAAAAAATATTTTTCATAGAAGATAATATCTTTTATCCCTTGTATACTATTGCCTTTAATTTTTAGGAAAATAAAAGTTGAGTAGCATTTACTTTTGGTCTTTAAAATAATAATCTCTTTTATATTTTGACTTTTATCTTGTATAAGTAGAGATTGTTGAGAAGATGATTTTTACATTTGAAACATGAGCTATGTTCTATTACTCTGAAATTGCTTGTTCTCTACCAAAATTACTTGTCCTTCGATAAAAATCAACTTTGTAAAGAAGCCTTTGTTCTACCATCAGTTAAGAAAAGTATCTATAACAAAGCAAAGACTCTCTACAAAAAAGCATCTTTAACTCTATAATTGTCATCCATAAACTCTTAAGGAATCAATGATTCTCCCCATCTAGTAAGCTTTCACTTTTTAGAGTGTAATTCTAAAATATGCTTAAAACTTAAAGGATAAGAGGTCTCATCAAGAGCTGACTTACCATGATCGTAGGGAAGTAACAAGCTGACATTACCAATACTGCATATCAAAACAGGGTAATGTCTTGAGATTATGTTAATCAAAAAGACATGGGGTCTCATTACGAGCTAGCTTGTTTAGTTAAAGTTACAACCAGTGAATGGCAATGTCAATTTTGGCTACAAACCAAGACAATGACCTTTAAGAAGAAAATGAAAATTTTAAGAGAAAGGAATTGTTTAGAAAAGAATGAGAAAGTAAGTAAGTATATGAAGCTTAATTTATCTTTAGAAATTGCACTCTTTTCTAGATGGAATACTGAATCATTGTTGGTTAAAAGGTAACTCTATCGAGGTTATGGACGCCTACTGGCAACAGAGGCTCTACATATGACAATTGAGTACATCTAAAAGTTAATTTGCAAGAGCCCCCGGCTTTTATCTTTAAAACCAAGTAATGATTGGTGTAGACAAAGCAATTTTCATATTGAAGAGGATAATCAAATGGATGATAATTAGGTAGATTTTGTCTTTATTATTCAAATAAATGTTACTTATCTTATATTTCATGTATTTTTATTTTCTGAACTACCTTTATTTTAGAAGTTTTTAGAAATTTAAAAAAATAGTCAGAGATAACTGGTTCTTCTAGCGAATCGCCAATTGTTGTGCTATTCAACAACCCCCCATTTATTGATGTAATAGCTAAATGTATTGATGTAATAGCTAATATTCTATTGATAAATAGGGACCCTTGATAAAATCATTCAAAAAGAAATTTAGCACTTAGACACTTTCTTTTAAGATTTTTAAGAATAAAGCAAGATATCAAGTCAAAAACCTTTGAAAACTAGCAATTCTCGCCTTTTCGCATACCACTGGACCAAGTGTGTCAAAAGCCTTGTTAACAAGAAAAACCTGCAAATTTTGATTAAAAGGATCACATGCCTAACTTAAATATCATTGGGCTTTTCATTTAAAGCTAATACCTATGGCATTTCCTATTTAATAAAGCCCATATTGCAATCGCACATCAGTGCTCACAAAGGACGTAAACCCATGAAGCATGTTGAAACGTGTGAAATGTGATATTATGATAGGAAAAGTCAACCTTACCGCATCACGTCAAGATACTTAAAAAGGACTAAATCTTATGAACTGTGCGATCTTGCAAAATGCAATAGAAGCCCAGACTCGATAGAAGCCAATGTCATAAATGGTACTTAAGTCCGCCACGTAGTGAAAAGCACTTTATAAGGTAATTAGTCTTTCAAACAAACTACGCTCTAAGTAAAAAATAATATATTTCTTATCCCTCATCTCGCTTCCTGGAGAATCCTAAAGAACTTTGAGAAAGTGCACAATCCAATATGCGATAACATGATTTGTGATATTGCATCGCAATTGCAAAAGCGACATTCTCACAATAAGTCCGCCACCTTAAAACTTTTCCTTCTCGTTTGGTGATGCGGTACATTAATGAGTAATAAAGGCAGCGATAAGGGACCATTAGTGGCTATTTGATATAGGTTAGTGGCATTTATGTTACAAATCGGCTCGATGTGATACGATATATTTTCATCTGCTTTCAATTAAAATTCCTTTCTTGTCACATTTTCAAGGTTATCTATATCATTCATTCTCATTTTAATTTTTGCTTGTGTTTATCTGATAGCTTCCGCTTTGCTCCATTTCAGGAAAAAACTACAGCAAGCATTGTTAGAAATAATGGGAAAGAAGGGAAAGGTAGCTACGCCTGAGAAATCAGAAATGATCCATCTTTTCTCCGATACTATGTATAGCAGAGATGGAGGAACTATGACTTGGGAGGCCATGTACAACTTGTTAGAAGAGGAGCACCCCAGGCCACTACAAACAAATCCCACGACAGATGCCTAGGAGTTATCTGGTGCCTCCTATTTTGAAACGACATGCTCTTTCCTACACTGCATAGTTGCACGACCAAAAATATTCCCATACATGGACATGGTCAAATGTGTAATTGACAAGGAAGACATTGTAGACCGAACATTCAAGAATAATAGGTAAGATGTCATGGGGTCTTTCTCAGCAGACAGCCTACGACTAATGTACCAGTTGCCTCAGCCACAAAAATTTTACAACAAACAGTTCCTTAAGCAATTTTCCAAGGAAAATGAAGACCCAGCAGATGTCACGTAGACATGGACATCAAACGAAGGCAAGCTCAAACGAGATAAAATGGGTATGTACTCTAAGGAATCCATTTCTCCTCCTCATAGTTTCATAGTAACAATTATATGTAGGTTGTTTGGTAGACCCGATAGCACCAAGTTTTCCCGAAATGGCTCCCATTGATAGATGCAGTAGTAAATGCAACAATAATGAACTTTGCTCAAATTCTATCAGACAATTTGGCTAAGGCTATTATAGAATATAGAAGGAAGAGAAATTCTTCACTAAGAGTGTTTCCCCCCTTTTTCACGAGTGCTTTTATAATGGATGCAATCTGTTTTAGTTCTAAATTTCCTAATATGGGATGGAAGTGGATTGTACAGGACCCGCTTCCCATCCATATGTACCATAAGATTTTGTGGGAATCTCAATTTCACCCCCATTTTTATAAAATCTGTCAAGGAGTTATGCTACCCATCCATAAATAAGTGTATAACAGAACCGCCCCTAGGTTTTTTAAAGAGGTTGAGGTAGATATCTTTCCAGTTGCTAGATGGTTTGGGGAAGAAACCTTTACCTACATCAGAGTATTCGGGAGCATCGCTTGACCGCATGTTCTCCCATATCCCTACAAATTAATGGCCAGAGAAATAGCCTACCAAACAACAGGGGAAGGTGGATTGAGGAGAGGACTGAAAGAGAAGAAGAAGGCCACTTGGCCTACATTTCCACTACAATGTGGTGCATTTGCGCTACGTGATTTTGGACATGCATGCAAAGAATCAGAGATTATTAAATCTCTGAAATTAGCTACACTTCTGGGAAGGTAGTATGACCCAAATGGCAGTGTTAAGGATTTTACTACTATGGTAAAAGTAAAGAAATTCACCCATGTAGGGGATTCCTTTGATAACCTTTTCCTACAGGCAGAAACATATTCACAAGTGTTTTTTTTGGCATCGATACTTTTAACCCCAGATGATTTAGGGGCTTTCCATGTGTATAGGGAAAAAATATTATTGAACATCCCATTGGACCTATTGCAGATAGAACCAATAAGGGAGCCAACTCTGAGTGTAAGCTTGGAGGATAAGTCCAAAGAAAACTCTTAAGAATAAAACCAAGAGAGATCTACGCATGAGTTAGAGCACTCAGAGAAGTAGTCTCAAAATGGAGGAGGAAACACAAATAAAGTGTCCAAGAAGGACACATCTGGACCTACAGAAGAGACGGTCGAGCAAACATCAGCAAAGAAACAAGCAAAAGTTCCCTCTACATCAACTTGGTGAGGAAAGACCCTAATTATTTATTTGGAATAGGAATGGGAATATATCAACAAAAAGCTTCACATAGATTCAAACCCTGAGAAAACATTTGAGATATAGAATCCTAAGCAAACCCAGCACAAGTCAAATCCAGAAATGATAGGGGAAGGAGCTAAGGGCACTCAGGATGTTGAGATCATTCTTGTTACTCCCACTTCATAAATTGTTTTGAGAATTGAGGAAATGCATGCACTAGATGTATGTTATAGTCCTACCCACAAACCTGTAGTCAAGAGACAAAGGAAGAAAAGGGAGTTGGACTTTGTAGTTGTTACGACTCTAGAAAATGAACCAATGGACATCGTGTGGAAGGACTCACTCATGGACCCATCTAAAAACCTCACAAAATTGTCGCACTTCGTAGGAGACTATGCCACAATAGCTATTGACAAAGCACTAGAAGTTCAAATGCTTATTAAGGAAAAGGAACAAAGAATTATGTTGTTATAACAACAATTAGCTCAGGAAAAATCCAATCAACAAGCAGAATTACAAGTAGCCCAACCCCAACAAGAATTTGAACAGATGAGAATACAAAATCAGGCCAGCTTAGCAGAAAGAGATGCGCGGATACAAGCATTTAAGGATAATCTGCAAATCAATGAGTTTATAAAGGAAGTGCTCAGTCTTAATTCTTAACTAATGCATCAGAAGGAAGTACTTTACCAGAAGATATCACAAATAAGTCCTTATTGCAAAACCCATAATAAGTTAACAAACCAAATCGTTGACATGAGACTTGAGTATGACAAAATCCATAAAAGGGTTTCTGACTTTATCACATGGCAAGAATTAGAGGATAGGAGAAAGGCTGACCTACCAAAGCTGGAGGAATTTCATAAAGACATATTGTTCACAGATTGGGATTCTTGGTTGAAACAAGCAGAAAGGGAAACATCAATAGCAGCGACAATAGCAAACAACATAATAGAATCCATCAACGAAAATCTTCATGGCGCCAATCTAGTTACAGAATGTATACCACGATTTCTTCCGAGTATCAAATACTTAGCGCAGCAGTGGAGACAATCAATGCAAGAAAAGGAGGAGGCAATTAGACAAGCAAGAAGGTTCAATTGGGAAGCATACTAGAAGTTTTAGTGAAAACACGCAGTCAGTGGATGACCTTGAGGTGCTTAATAACATCCACACAAAAGATCGTGCCAGCACTAACACACGTTGTATTTGCTGGGCAATTAAAATCTGTGATCGGCCAACCGACTTAGCTCAAGCCAATGATAGATATTTGCGATCTTAGAGATCAAGTCCAAAGGAGTTATTCGTTTAATTTATTTTTATTTTAGTTTTATTTTTGCATATTCTAAGGAAATTAGTTTAAACCTCCTTGGCTATTTTTTGTAATAATCTATTTTAAGACCTATAATTTAGTATTTAAACCTCTCTCATGCATTTAGTGAGAGGTCAAGAAATTTTATTAGAAACATTCTTCGAAACATTGCATTTCTATACTTTTGAGGAGGTTCTGATGGAATGAATGGAACGTGATCTATTTTCTTTAAAATATCTAGCATGCGCTACTGAAATGCACTTTTGTACTCTTAGAATGTGTTGGATTGATTGAAATTGGGTCAATATTGCTGAAGCACATGAGCAGGACTCGTCATATATGGTACTTTTATCTTATGATCTTTCTTTGTTTATGTATCAGGCAATACTTATTCTTTAGATTGTTTTATGTATGGAAGTCTGAATTATAGTTTAGCATTATTTCACTTTTGTATGATGTTACCTCTGATTTTATTTTGAATACATAAATGATTTTATATACGATATATTTCTGTCAATTGTTTTGTCTAACTATTTATCCAAAACGATTATTGTTAAACGATTTAACTCATTATTGCAGTTGAATGATTTTATTACCAATTGTTGGAAGATATCATTGTAGATCACATATTATATTTAATTCATGGGTATATCTATAGTTAAATAGTGTTAAACTAGGATATATGTATGTGTTTATTAGGTAGATTTGATTACAATTAGCTCAATCATTTTCCAGTTACATCATATATCACACCACCAAAACTATGAGAATATTTTCTTGGAAACTAGTCCCATTATCCCCAATCGGAGCCACTACACCCAATGGAAAAGAAGATGCTAACAGAAGTTCGGAATGGGTGGTTTTCCCCCATGTTGTCGCAGTGATTTTGGGGCTTCAAGAGGAGGCCAAGAAAAGTTTCACTGAGGCATATACCTCAAGAAGTCATGACAAACTACCAAAACCCAGCACGCCCACAAAGATTGATCCCTCTGTACTCACCACGTTTTTGGAAATCTGCATGAAACTTCTGCGCAATAGCAAGGTTGTGAAGGGCTTACAGGAGTTGATAAACAAGTGAGCTAGTAAAGAAAATTCTTGTGATGGACAACGTGTAGTCAAAAAGATTGGAAAACATAAGGCAAGGACAGGGCGCAAGATGAGGCTCACAGCGCAGGTACGAGACTAGGGTTTGATGCGAACATTTTGCCTAAACAGACATGGGAGAGAATGGGGAGACCTGCACTGTAATGGTCTCCAATTCAACTGAGGATGGAAAACCAACAAAAGATTATTCCTATGGGACGACTACATGGAGTCACTATAGACATAGAAGGTGCGAGTGCGGTGGCTAATTTTGAAGTGATAGAAATCGTTGATGGCAGCGTCCATATCCCGTGCTCCTAGAAATTGATTGGGCCATTGATATGAATGGATTAAACAACTTGAAAAAGTGGACAATATCGTTTGAAAAGAAATTGCTTTGTGTTGTAGTACCATTGGACCCTGCAGAAGGACCGTGCTATACTGAACCGGTCCGCGACTATGAGGAAAGTGATGATGATTTAGGTCAAATATACAAAATTATAGTGCTAGACCAATATTGGATTAATGCAACAACAAATGGAAAATTTTCATGGGACCACGAAAGCTCCTATACCTTGGATTCAGATGAATAATTGGAGCATTGACAAAATCGGTTGTACGAAGTATCTACATTGCGTTGTAACATGATGATTAAATCGTTGCGCTATGTGTCATCGAAGATAAGAAATTTACCCTATTACGATGATTTAATTTATGTAGATAAGTTTTTGGATGCCTTTGAAAGTGAAGTACTTGAGGATCATTGCTTTCAAGCACTGGATTTTGCGCTACACCCTCATGGTCGTGGGGTATGCACAAGGACAAATTTGATGAGTGGCGTGATTACAAGAAGATGATGAGGTTGCACTTTGGTCATCCAAAAGTATGATTAACTGATAAACATGATGGGAGAAATGATCCGCGCGATCATTTGGAAAGCTAGACTAAAGTCTATGGAATAGAGCCACAGCCAGAGTGGGTGCCACTTATTTTGTCTCACTTTGGATATCATCCCTATGAATTGGTGCCTGGAAACAGAGCTCCACCATGGCACCGCAAAGTGGGATATATTAAGGGAAGGATTCCTAATGAACTTCAGTTTTGAGGATGAGTTTGAAAGCATTGATGAAGCTCTATAGGAGGTTAAAGTATCGATCCTCCAAATTCTGCAAGATCCTTTGGAATTGATTCAACCAGATTGGAGCACCCAGTTGCACCATTCGCTGGAATGCTATAATGTGACTACTGAGGGGGAGGATGAAGATCCAAGAAATATTAATATCCCAGAGGCAGAGGAGCACCATGTGGTCAAATCTCCATAGATAGAAAATCTTGACATCATCGCGCCGCTGAAAACCAAGCAAGTGAACATTGGTACTGAAGCAGAACCAAAATTTGTGAAGATCAGAGATTACTGGGATGATGCCACAGTGGATGAAGTTTCTGAGTTACTCCAAGAGTACCAAGATCTTTTTCCTACAATATTTTTAGACTTAAAAGGCATCATAGGCGACTTGGGTGTGATGAAAATTACTTTGAAGTCGAACGCGAAGCCTATTAAGAAGAGATTGTATCGCCTTAATCCCAAATATAAGGAAACAGTTCGTTTAGAGTTGGATAAGATGCTAGAAGCAGACATCATCGAACTAGTTGAAGAATCTGATTGGGTGAACCCAATGGTGGTTCAGGAAAAGAAATAGAAGGGAGAGATGAGGATTTGCGTAGATTTAATAAATCTTAACGATGTCTGCATCCATGATCCTTTTCTGACACCGTTTACAGATGAGGTATTGGACAATGTTGGAGGGCAGGAGGCCTACTCATTCACTGATGGGTTCTCTAGGTACCATTAGATTAAGATCGTGCCAGAGGACAGGAGAAAAACAACATTCACGATTGAATGGGGTTTTTTCCAGTATACAGTAATGCCATTCAGACTTAAGAATGCACCAGCAATATTCTCACGTGTTGTCATTGTGGAATTCAAGGAATTTATTCACAAATTCCTGGAGGTGTATTTTGATGATTGGAAAGTGTTTGGGCTCGTAAAGTGCCATGTAACCAGTCTACGCTTGATGTTGGATACATGTCGAAGATATCAGATCACGCTGAACCTGAAGAAATGCTTATTCTGTGTCCCCCTTTGGATTTTGTTAGGTCATGTGGTGTGCAAGAAATGGCTAATGGTGGATCCTACAAAGATCATGGTAATAATAATTTTGGAGGCCCTGAGGAGTGTCAAACAGTTATGTGCAATGCTCGGCCATACTGGATATTATCGAAAGTTCATCAAGGCTTATGCTCAGATTAACACACCTATGGACAAGCTATTGAAGAAGGACACTACATTCTGTTGGGATGAAGAATGTGAATGCAGTTTGGATGTACTGAAAGAAAATATGGTCACTGCACTGATCTTGGTCTTCTTGGATTGGAAGAAGCAATTCCATGTTATCATTGATGCCTTGTATATTTCATTGGGAAAAGTGCTGACACAAGCTGGTGAAGGAGAGATGGATCACCCTATAGCCTTTGCGAGCAGGAAATTATCAAAGGCTGAGAAAAATTACTCAACGAAAAAACGCAAAGGATTGGCTATGGTGTATGCGTTTCAAAAGTTCAGACATTATCTGTTGGGAGGACATTACAAGATGTACACGGATCATTCTGCCTTGAAATACCTGGTCAATAAGCTTGTGTTGGTGGGAAAAATATGCATATGGTTGTTGTTATTTCAAGAATATGACTTTGAGGTCATTGTGAAGCTAGGAACATTGAATGCAGAACCTGACCACTTGTTGCGGATTGAAATAAGGGAGGAGCCTACTAATTTGGAAGAAGGGTTTCCCGATGCACAGCTCTTCATGGTGCACGTAGAAGATAACCACTTTGTAGATATTATCCACCTTTTTACTACAGTGACAACTCTAGAAGGATACACAAGTCAATAGAAGAAGGAGTTAGTAGTGTGCGTGATAGATTTATTAGTAATTGCAGGACATTTGTATAAGATGGGCGCTAATGAGATATTGCAACAGTATATCCCCGATTTCGAATGAAGTAACATCCTAGTTGAAGCTTATGGAGGGGCTACAAGAGGACATTATGAGGAAAGGAAACAGCGTAGAAGATCTTGCATGGAGGATTGTAGAGGCCTACACTCCATAATGATTCTAAAGCATATTGTAGGGCTTGTGATGCATGTCAGAGAACGGGCAGAGCATCGCGAAGGGATGAGCTTCCACTGAAGCCTTAGGTGTCATTGTAGCCATTTGAGAAATGGGCAATAGACTTTGTAGGACATATTCAACCCCCAGGCAAGAAAATAGGTGCACGTTATATCATCATCACGATAGAGTATCTGACCATATGGGCGGAAGCACAACTGGTGGAGGATTGTACGGGGTCCACAACAACAAATTTTTTATTTGAGTACATGTTAACTAGATTAGGCTGCCCAAAAGTATTGATGAATGATCGTGGAATGCACTTCCTCAATGAAACAATCACCGTGTTGACCGAAGAGTTCCAGGTTTATCACCAGAAAGGCACACTGTATCATTCGCAGGCTAATGGGACGATTGAGACCTTTAATAAGATCTTGGAGAATGCACTGACAAATATTTGCAATGTGCAGCGGAATGATTGGGACATACGCATACCTACAGTGTTATGGGCGTAAAGGACTACTTTCAAAAAAGTAACAAATTAGACGCCTTTTAGATTGGTCTATGGCGTAGAAGTTGTGATGCCTATGGAATATATCGTGCCTAATCTATGCATAGTAGCTTTCACAGGGATGGCAGATCATGAAGCTTTGGAAGAGCGGGTCACGCAGCTGATGGAGCTCGAAGAAGACCGATTCTCAGTTGGATTCCATCAACACGTGTAGAAGGAGCGTGAAAAAGCATGGCATGATCGACACATCAATATGTGTACGTTCAAGGTAAATTATTTGGTTTTATTATATAATAGTAAGTTCACTAAGTTTCCAGGAAAGTTTCAGTTTCACTAGCTGGGGCTATATGTCATCAAAGAAATTATAGATGGAGGTGCAGTTCAGCTCATGAAGCTGAATGGAGAACCTTTTTTGGGAAGGGTGAGTGGAAGATAATTGAAGCCATAAACAGGAGACCCGGCTCAATGATTATATGGTGGAAGGACAGTCTTAGTGCTCTAGCCAATTGTAAGGGAGAGTGGGACTGTAAACTACCCTTCCACAACTGGAGGACTACGCAGCGAATTAGTTGCAGAGAAGTTGGCGATGGTACAGTATCAGACTCTGCATGAAGGTAGCTATGCTATGGACATTGATACCACACGGCGCAATTGGAAAGAGACTGTTGACTGTTTGATATCCTGAAAATGGGTACAAAGAGTGGGTTGGCGCATTTAAGTTCAATATCTGTAAAGATCTGTCACTAATATAGCATTGATGATCGGATTTTGGAGGGGAATGATTGGATGTGACTCCAAAAATCCCATTAAATTACACATGTTGATCCAAACAATTACACTTTGCACATTTCATGCTTTCTCCAAAATTCATTGTCTGTTGATGAGTCGAGCCTTTTTGGAAGAGTTCTTTGCCCTCATAAAAGTGTCTATTGAGGCCCGTGAACTATTTATGGAGAAGATGATTATGGAAAACACATCCTACGACACCCCAGGGCCTGAAAAATATGATGTTGAAGCTACAGCGCCAAGGACAATATAATCCATCACTGAAGAAAAGTTGAAAAAGCCGGTATAGACACATGCTTCCCCAAGGGGGCATACAGCAACCCCAACGCAGAAAAATGGCAAACAACTAGCCAAAGGCAAAGAGAAGGTTATTGACCTGGAAGCAGAAGATAGCCAGGGAGTTGAAGATGTAGATGATGAAGGAGCAAATCCCATCACAAAGCTCCCTCAGTATGTCCCTCCAAGGAAGGGTAAGGGAAATATTACCAAAGACCCGGATTCTGAAAAATTCCTCATTTCCACACCCCTGCTACCTGAGAAGGTACCGTTCGAAGGACCACAGCTTGCCCACCTTCCGCTGCTAAAGATGGAGGATTGGGATTTAGCGGATCTCTCTAAGTTCCCCCACTTATCGATGGATACCTTCATGCAGCACGTAGTCTATGAAGACATGGGTATGAAAACATTGGAAATATAGGAATGGGCTCGAGGCATTGAGCAATCCAGGTTACTTAACTTGCGTTGGGTGCCACACTACCACCGCACCCCAATTAACATAGTGTGTATATGCCAACTTCTCACACTGGTACATGATGGGTGTTTATGGCTCGGAGGGCCTATCCTCATCATTGATATGTT
The DNA here is from genome assembly GCA_000404065.3 of Pinus taeda. Lineage (NCBI taxonomy): Eukaryota > Viridiplantae > Streptophyta > Pinopsida > Pinales > Pinaceae > Pinus > Pinus taeda. The sequence goes on along the minus strand of APFE031759924.1, from coordinate 98,848 downwards.
GATTCATAGGTTTACGCACTTACCACATGACGGGTTGAATCCAGCCAAGACATTTGGCAGAAAAATATGGGAAAGTGATATGGCTAAGCGCATGAAAAGCACTGATAAGCTGGTAAAGACTGTGCCGGGATACTCCAACCTGTCCATACCTGACCCTATAGTTCAGTTGGAAATGCAGATATTGGCAGGCAAGGTAATGAGGAAGTGTCGCACAGATGAAGTTTTGGCACCTGTCATTTCTCTAGCGGCCTAGTGCGTGAAAGGTGGCTTATTTAATTGGTCCAAATACCTCTGCCAAGAGTTCCTCGCGAATTTCCGCGAAGTACAATATGAGACCAAGCTATTCCATTATGCTTGGTTGGTGCTATCTATTGTTCTGGTTGAGTGGGAGCTGCCGAAGGACAACCATTTTCCTCCGCTAGAAAAAGAGTTGTCGGAAGTGGCATAGTTCGCTTCCCTATGGGCTATGAAGAACCCTACACATGTTACGAAGACAAATATTTTCAAGGTTTTGATGGAAGCAAGTTTCTGCATGGTCATCCATCATTGCCCAAGGTTGTCCCCAACCTTGTACTTGTAGATGTCTGCCTTTTTCGCCTTCAAAGCTGACTTTCATAGAGTTTACATCCAGGACTGAAAGGATCCCACACAAAAATGGTATGACCTACCCTATTTGGTTTCAGATTTCGATGTGGAGGAAGTCGTGTCATGCTAGATGGCCAAATTCCACACCCCTTATAATTGGCTGTTGGTCCAAGCACCGATGTAGAAAGTACTACCATAAGGAAAATAAAGGAGGCAACCAAGAAGGCTATGCAGAACTTAGTGGCACAAAAGGAGAAAGGCGCAGCAGAAAAAGTGCGACTCAAGGAGGAACGTGCTGCCAAGGAAAGGGAAAAGCATGAGCAGCACAAGGCCCAAAAAGGTGACAAGTCACCTTCAACAACAACCAATATGGAAACATGGAAAGATGGCATGACAGGGTAGTGTACAACCTTTGAGTGGAAGAAGAGAGATTTAGAACAAAAAAGGGGATCAAGGAAGAAATAGAAGGCGCAGAAAACGCAGGTTGATCCTATGATGATTACAGAAAGTGACCTACACGCAATAGGTGATAAAGTACAGGATGTTGCCACATAAGTACTGCAACAACTGGTACAATACTACACTCACTCCTTAGGGGGAACCGAGAAGGACCTTCGCGAGTTGCAGCTTCAAGCGATTAAGATCTAGGAATAGGTAGGTAAGACAAGGGGCACAACGAGCAGCTTAGTACCAGAACAACGTGCCGGTATGGAGCTAATTATATGGCAAATGATGGATGTGCGAGTATTTTCCTTGCCTATAGGGTCAGTCCGTGTTGAGACCGAGGAACAACATGCCCAAATAGATAGCATATCAAAAATGGGACTAAACCTGACCACAATCAAACTAGAGACATTGCATGAGTTGCTACATGCAATCGTCGATGAGCTTCGCCTTTGGGAACAACACGCCATTAGTGTTGTCAACGAAATCAAGGTGAATAACCGGTAGCTGTTTGGTGAGAAGACTTGGGGTTTGGAAGAAAAGGAGGTGCTTCAGGCACACAACTCACGATTGGAGTCCACGGTTGCGGAGGCATGCCGAACAATACCAAAGCTCCATATTATGAAGGATGCACAGCCGGAAGAAAAGGTTCGAAAATTAGTTGCCAGTGTGCATGAGGCACAGGCCGAGGTTAGTAAAGTTCAATTCAAACTCAATATGTAGATGATTTAGCTGCAATTGAAGGTGCATCCATTGACTCCGCTGACGGTCTGAGAACAACACGGAGCTATGATCAAGGAAGGATTGGCCACTCTGTATGCCAACATTGCAGAGTGCACAAAATTATCTAAGTAGATGACAGAACTAGTAACCACTCTACAAGAAGACCCAACCCTATAGAAGATGAATACAAAATCTAAGGAGCTACAGAAGAAGTATGAGGAAGTTAGCATAATGGCACACTCTATTGCTCCATCACAATGCCTAGCCAAATTACAGGAAGGGAAGAAACTCCTCGCCCAGGTTGAGGCAGCACAGAAAAGGGAGGCCTTGATTAAGGCGAGATTGGAGCTCTAGATAGACGAAGCCTACCAAGTCGCAAACAACATTTTGGAGAAGTTGATGAACTTACAGATCACACAACAGAAGATCAAGCTTGTCGACGAAGGACCAACTACAGAGAAACTCATTGAACAAGTGAAGAAGACAACTACACAGAGCGTTGTTGAGGTAGTAGTTGTGCAAGTGGAGTTGGGGGATTTTTGCAGTAAGATCACCTTTCCAGCCAAGTGACTCGAGGGTGAATCACAACCTTTGTGTTGGGGGCCTGTTGGGATGGGGTTCCCTGGGTCAATTTTGGGTTAAAAACCTAATTTTTGATGTAAATTTTGACAAGACCATGTAAAGTCTTTGCGAATTGTGGATGCAGAGCGTGTAGATAGTTAGAAGTCAAAAGGGGCTTTATTCCCTTGATTATGTAAAATCAAGTCGGTTTTGAGATCCACCCATGGTCCGTAGAACATGGGATTGTATGTAGAAAGTTATAAATAGGTGTGTCTTAGAGAGTGTAAGGCATGTCATAGAGGACATAATGAGGAATGTAATGGGTCAATAGGAGATAGTGTGGAAAGTGAGTCATAGAGAATGGAAAGGCTCCGTAGGTGAGTGCGCAGAGGCCTAGAGAAGAGGTCACAACTAAGTGTGTTGACCCCTGCAGCTAAGTGTGTAGGGAATTTTTGAGTCTGTAAATCCGAACTGAAGATCGATAAAGAAAGTTATCGAAAAAATCTTGTGTACGCGATGAATAATGTATTATGAAATATTGATCTAAATGTACATGAACCTATTAAATAATGTACATAGACATGTTTATGTGAGTTCGCGAAGACTGTGATAAACTCTGTTATGTTTATTAAATACTTAAGTAGATCTGTGCGAGATCTGATCTAGGATTGTTTTCTAGTGTGCGTAAGTGGATGAATAGACTATTAAGGGTCTATAAAGACTGATCGTGGACCTTCGAGAAGGTATAAAGGCTGTTTTAACAGAGTTGCAGTACTAATCCCTAAGGGCTTATCAATTTGTGCAAAGGCAGATCTAGGACATAAAGATCTCTGGATGCGGAAACTTGACTCCAACATCCCCCCATATTGCTTCGGGTGAGACTTCAATCTGCGCTATGCGGATTGATGCTGAAAAGGCTAGTAGTGTAGGGTTTTGTTTGGCACAACTAACTATGAACCTGGGTCAGGAACCACTAAGCCAACATGGATTCATGGACACTAAATTGAAAAAGAGTACAACTTTTCATCCACAAATAGATTGTCAAACAAAAGTTGTGAACAGAATAGTGATACATCTTCTTTATGGGTATTGCAGCAAACATCCCAAGTTGTGGGATGAAAATTTGCACTATACTCAACATGCTTACAACTGAGCCGAGCACTATTCAGCTCAAACTTTGCCATTTGACACATGCTTGCGATACTTGCCTAAATTTCCTTTGGATTTTATTTTTGGAAAATATGTTGTTATTGAAGGTCATAGTGACATAGACAAAGAAAGAAAGTTCATTGAACAAATCCAATTAGTACACCAAAAGGTTCAAGAACAACTTGAGAAAAGCCAAGGCAAGTACAAAGTAAGGCACGACAAGCATTGTCAAGATCACAAATTCCAAGTTGGTGATGAAGTTTGGCTTCACATTAACAAAGAGAGGCTCCAAGGAGAAGGTAAAAAGAGAAAAAAAATTAGATATGGTCCATTCAGAATTTTGGAAAAGATTAGTAACAATGCCTTCAGGTTGGATGTGCCTTCATATATGCATATTTATGTTGTTGTTAATGCTGAGAATTTAAGGTTGTGTGAGCCTCCTTTGATTAAATATAAAGGAGAGAATATTCAAATTCCATCTATTGAAGGCTTTTCTCCAAAATTCCTTGATGAGCTTCAGCAAGACACTATACTTGACAGAAGAACAAGGACATCAAAAAGGGGAAGTATCGATTATCTTCGAGTGGGGATCAAGGGTAAAAATCCTTTCAAATCCAAATGGATAGAGGTTAGAAAGGTGAAGGAACTATACCCTCACCTATTGAACAATTGAAAGTGATCATTTCAGGGTCCAAAAGGATTCCAGTGGGGAGGAGTGATCAGGTGCCCAAAATTAGGCTCAAAACTAAATGTGTAATAATATCTATAAACTTAGCTTCAGATCAAAGAGCTCATCATCCTGATTCCAAGGCGCAAATGACACTCGAATCCGAGCTCGTATGAAGAAGTTAGAGCAAGTCAAAGTTCAAGGTTGAATTGGACGGATGGCAGGAAAAGATGATGTGGCAGGATTCTTCAATGAATGGAAAAGCGCCAAGTGGCAGGCCACCATTTACCCCCGTATTTCGCAAATCGCATGTCTCAAGTGGGTCAGCGTTAAAAATCGGCCCCAGAATAAGCTAGGGTGCGATGCGATAATCGCAATCAAACATTGCAATAAGGCATACGAAAAGGCATTAAAGAATCGACCCCGGCTGTTGCGATGCAACGATCATCCCTCGAGTAGTGAAGGGTTGCGATGCGATAACCACAATCACATATCACAATCGCACACTGCAGAAAACATAGTCCTGCATATATAAGATCACTGGTACTCCGCTAATTACGAATTGTGATGGGATAGTCGGTGTTGACAGCTTATGGACTAACGCACGGCGAAACTTTTGCTCACTTAGTGCTTTTTGGAGCTAATTTGTAGGATCATGCTGGATTTGGAGCAGTTTGTGGAGTGAATAGTGGGAAAACTAGGAGAAGTCATAACTTATTTAGTTTTTCACCAAATTGGATGCAAAAAGAGGCTAGATAGCCATTTTTGGACATTCTAAACTTATTGGAGTAGGTTTCAGAAGAATTTGAGCATTGTAAACACATATTTTTACACTTTTGAGCATAATAGAGAGGCCCAAGCCATTGGAAGCTGAACCAAGGAGATGTAGCCCAGGAGGGGTGAACTCCTTTATCATGTTCCTATTGTAATGTGTTTTGATGTTGTTCTGCACATGTTTATGTTGTTTTTCAGTCTCTTATTTAAGTTAAATTTCTCATAAAATTAACATATAAAACTCATCATGTCATTTGCAAAAAATCATGAATCCTTAAGCACAATGAAAGCATTTTTTTTATAATCTGAGGAGGATCTTAGCACATCAATCTAATATTCTAAATAAAATCAGAAGGTGATAGGAGATTCCTGAAGGGAAACATTCCACAATTTCGTTGGGTTATTGAAGCAAGAACAAACTAAGTGCATGGAGGTGATAACAATGAGACTCAACACAAAGAAAAGGGAGACAATCCTAGAAGTAGCATGAGAAGGGGTTTGGGGAGTATAGAGAGCAGCATTGCATGGGAGAACAGAAAGGAAAATAAAAAAAGGTAGAGATAATATAAAAAATAGAGTGTTATAACAATAGGGAAGGATTATAACAAGAGCTTCGGCAAAAATCACATAAAAAAGACCTTTGTCGACGCGTTTCGAACCAACTAGTGTGGTTCATCGTCAGGACAAGTTGAAGACACACATCCGGCCTAGCATGTTAAATAGACTGAGCAGAGACTCCAACGGCTAAATAACGGCTAATTTGGACTCTAGGACCCAGGTCAAAATTAATAAATTTAATATTATTATTATTTTTATAATATTTTAAGATTAATATATATTATTCTATTTTTGGAAATAAGTAAAATTAGGTACAATTAATAAATGAGAGAATATCATCAAAAGTAATTTATTTATTTAAATTGGAAAATAACCATGGGTTGTTTAATCAAATAATTCTAATGGTCATTAAAATTATAAAAATAAAAATAATAAAAATGATTTATTTAATAATATATATTCTTAGTCCAAAATACTAATAATAGTAATAGGTTGTTAGGATAGAAATAAATAAATAATAATACTTTTAGGATAAAA
>APFE031759924.1:82484-92583 GCA_000404065.3 Pinus taeda | reverse complement strand
ATTTATTAATTGTACCTAATTTTAGGTATTTCCAAAAATAGAATAATATAGTATTAATCTTAATATTATAATAATAATATTAAATTTATTAATTTTGACCTGGGTCCTAGAGTCCAAGTTAGCCGTTATTTAGCCGTTGGAGTCTCTGCTCAGTCTATTTAACATGCTAGGCCGGATGTGTGTCTTCAACTTGTCCTGACGATGAACCACACTAGTTGGTTCGAAACGCGTCGACAAAGGTCTTTTTTATGTGATTTTCGCCGAAGCTCTTCTTATAACTATGATGGATCACAGAAGCCTCAATTCTACAATAGGGAAGGATATAAAAAGAATATAGTGGTGCATATAACAATGGATAAAAGAACACCGACTTGGGCTAAGAGCACATGATAGTATGGTAACAAAGAAGTGGAATGTTCACATCGAGGAAGAACTTGGCCTCAAAGAGATACACACAAAGGCATAAAAATGAGTTAAGCAACGTGGGAGCACAAATTGGTTGAATTAAGTCTGTTACACAGTAATTTGTCATTGTTTCCCTGTCAGTCTTCCTACTGTGTCATGGGACCAAATTAATCATGCTCATGCTCTCTAATGTGGCCAAATGACCCACTTTGCCAAAGTTCCTCTATCATCGCGACTGTTGTAAAAATAAACGCGCTGATGAGCGCTCCAAAACAGACCCCAGGCGCTTCCAGCGCGGAAGCACACGTGATTCCCACGCTGGTCGGATTTCATGTGACAGCACGTCTGTTCCTTATATCTGATCGCGTTGATGCAACTTTCTTTGTTATTCAACAGCGATGTCAGCTCTCCAGTTCCGTTATCTACCCGCGATGATCCAGTTTGAGCGAGTTTGTTCTAACAGCCGGCCTTCCAGATGACTCCAGACCTGGTTGTTGGCCTTGTAAATGTCACCCTCCCTTCTCTGGCATGTCTGTTTCATCATTTGAGCCACCTTCCTTGGAGATAAGCTCATACTCCCACCATTCATGGAGACTCCTTCTCCTATTTAAGCCTCCACCATTGCCATGAGCTGCTAGTTTGGAATTGATTGTGTTTAGAGCATTGCTGATAGTGTGAGCTTGATAGGCAGCTGGTGTGATAAGTGTGGGATTGCTAGAGTGCTTAAGGAAGGTTGTGAAGTGTTTCTATCTTGTGTAAGCTTGTGTGAGAGAGAGTTTTGTCTTGGGATATCTACCTTCAAGGGTGAATGCTTGAGGGACTTGCTGGCTGGACCCAACCAAAGGAGGATCTGACGCCAGAACTTGGTTGTATTCTCTTTTGTTTTATCAATAATAATAGGCGACTATCATTATGGTTCCACTCATGTGTCTTTATTATGATGTTTGAGTTGTATCTTTTCTGATCGGTACATAGTTGCATTTCTCGGATTTTATGCTTGTATTTGTCTTGTTCTTTGCATGTGCAGGTGTCTGTTCACGAAGATCGTGAGGATTGCGACCAGCTGAAGCGAAAGAACGGAAGCGACAACCCTTCTACGAGTACAAGCGTTGGATTCGAGGTAGGCTCTCATCTCGGCCTTTATTTTACAATTAGGAACCTGCGTGTTAGCGTTGTTTGATTGTTGCTAGACCTCAGTTAGGCTAGAGGGATCGCCTTTGTCCACAGAGGGGATTTACCTACACAATGATTTGGCGACTCCACTAGGCAGTTTTACCTTGTTGTTTGAATTGTAAGCTTTAGACGAAGCCTGAAGCATGGCCAGTTAGCCTTCGAAACGCTATTGCTCTACATTAGCGAAGTAGATCAAAGCCACTTCATTCGATCTCTAGTTTGGTTTACGAACTGAACAACATGGAGCTAGATTTTGTCCTACACTTGTTCATTTTTTCCTTGAGTTTGGTTTTTTCTCTCTTTTCAAAATTTGGGGATTAGTTCTCTGCTTTTTGGGTTTCCTGGTTCGGTCTGGGAAGTGCCTTGATTGTTTAAAAGAGTGATTACCTTGGTTTGGGAGTTTTTGGCTTGATTGTGGTCATTTTTTGGCTTCATCGAGGTTTATTATAAAACAGTCGCGTTGCCATCACATAGCCCTTTCTGTGATTTCCTGATCATCGCGTTAATACACAAAACAGTCGCAACGATTCTGTAAATCGAACCATCGCGGTTAAGTCGTGTTCTTCTGCGCTGACATCGCATTGTTGCTATGCATAGTTTCTTATCAGCGCCTTGTTGCTGTGTTCCACCCGCGCTGATTCCTGTAAGATTGAATTTCTTCAATTCTATCTCCTAAGCCTGTTGGTCTTACTATCCCCTGCCTTTTTCACTTGGTTTATGACTTGATTTTCGTTATCTGAAGATTGAAGCACTTTCTTGCGAGTCTTATTGAAGCGAATCTTGCTTTTTGCTTTGTGACCTAGTTTTATTGTTCTAAGTTTGTTGGATCAACTTTGCTTGGTTACTCGTTTGCAAAGGTTCGTTTACTACTTGCTATTGGCTTGATTTAGCCTTCCTATTTGCTTGCTTTTGCTTAGTTGTTTAAGTGATTGTTGTTGAACCAATCTTGACATTTTTTCGATTTCTTTTCACTACCCGGGCACGGATCACAGTTGTTTGGGGTCAACCGGTTTTTTCCACATTTGTCTGTTATTATTTCTCAAAAAACTCTTTAGTGCATTTTTCCATTATTGAAAAAGAAAATCTCTTTTGCTTTGGGATAGTTAATGAAAGTTAGGACTTTTCGTTTTGATTAGTGGATTAGTAATCTTAAAGAAAAGTTTAGTGATTTCCATTAGCTGCATTAGGGAAATTCTTTGTTGATTGTGATCGTTTCGTTTGAATGAAAGCTCTCTAAACTCTCTTGTAATTAGCATTCATCGAATGGAATGACGTATTTTGGCATATAGAGTGCATTTAGGGATTTTGAGAAATTACATACGGTAGGACCTGAAAACCGAAACGTAACTCAAGGTCAACTTTAAAATAAATCGAATGAACTTAAAAACGCATTGGAACATAACGCTCACATTCTAGAGGTCTAGGCTAGAGACGTGCCCCGACGTCGTTAAACCTAGTCACTTTTGTTCTCACATTAAGGTTGGGTGATTCCTCCTTGTGTGATTCAATTGTGGTCTAGTACGGACTTGTGCTCGCACGTACCGTCGCATATATATGGGGAGACTCCACTAGGTTGTCATCCTTGATCCACAGGAAGCTGTGTCTGCCGCCTTATAGCACGTAACGCACCGAACACAGCATTCGGGAAGATTGACTGCCGTACGGAAAGTCCTTGGTTTTCATATGACTGCCAAGGTGTATATGCAGTTTTACGGATTGTCTGGTAAACCCCTTGCCTAGTTTCTCTAGAGCAGTCACTTTTTGATCCTTTTCGGACTCCTTAAAAGAAAAGGCTCTATTGAGCACTTGTCACTTCAGGATCACTAAATATTCGAAGGCAACTAGAGTCATCTTTCATCCTTTTCTCGACTCTTAAAACATGAAAAGGTCAAGTTGTGTCCTAATGTCTTAAAATTTATTCGACCACGATTACATTTACCTTGTTAGATCTTGTTTGCGCTAGTTTTGAGTAGGGTCTTTTATCATTAGCTTGAGTAGGGTTCTTTATCGTTTAAATGGCAACTTTTTCCAGAGTTCACCAACCCAGGCATCCCCTCTGATGGGAATCCTGGTCATTTCTCTCCTTTAGGAAATGTTGGTGCTCCTTACATGGCAACGTTGTCCCTTCCTGGGTTAACTGTTGGGTTGCCTGTTTGGTTGTTCTCGACCTCTCTGGTCCCTACCATCTCGACTGTTGGTCCATCGGTTCCTCCACCCGAACAACATCATGTTGATTCTAAGGTCGACCTCTCCCCTCCTTCGCCTGTTTTTGCGTCCTCATCTTCTACTTCACCTGGTGAGAGTCTGGATTCAAGTAACCAGGTGGCTAAGAAGAAGAAGAAGAAGTCTCCTAAGGGAGAGGCTAAAAGTGCAGTGACTGCTCCAAATCCAATTCAATTCGAGCCACCCTCTGCTCCTCTGCGAAAGGTCAAATTTCCTTGCAGATTGTGCAAGGATGACCACCTTCTTCGTGATTGTCCTAGCATTCCCAGGATCCTTGAAGTATGGTCTCGCGATCCGGCTCGTCCCTCGTCACCCTCTGGAGCTCATGGTGATGCCACCCTATCAAATAACAACATTCAGAAGAAAGGGAAGATTTGACTCCCCTATAGGCTATGTGAAGGCAACCATCCCCTTCACCTTTGTCCGCTCATGGATAAAGCTTCCGCCGTTTTGGAAAGCCTTACAGCTTCTTCACCTCGACTCCCTATTGGTTATCAGAGGCTCTCTTCAGATCCTCCCCCTGTCGACAAAGAGATGGACTTAGATCCTTCTCTTGTCCATCCTCCTCTTCCTGAACCTGGATGTGCTAAGCCTGTTCCAGACCAACCATTGGTCGGAGAGAGTGTCAACTTGAGTTCACCACCTATTGATCACTCTGTTCTAGAAGAGCGTCATGATCATGTTCTTCTCGTCTCGTCAGATTCTCCTGAGTCCAAAAACGACCCTCCTATCCCATCTGATTTAGAGGGTCCTTCTTTGGTCCCTTTAGAGCAGGGGGACAATCATATGATTCGCCCACCAAGTAGTTCTGTAGTTTCCTTCGACTGGAGTCACCTGACTGCTTTCCGCCTTCCATCCCATGTGCCTTTCCAGATTACAGTACATGCCTATGATAAGGCAGTACATGGCACTGTCTTGGATGAGGGTGCATCTGTCAGTCTTATGCCTTCCACTACTTGGCAAGCTTTGGGCTCCCCACAGCTTGTGCCAGTCGTGCAGAATCTGATGGCATTTGATGGAGGAACCAGTCAACCATTGGGGATCCTCCCACAGTTCCCTATTACTTTGGGAGGCAAAACCGTCTATATAGACATACTGGTTACCCAAGGTACTTTAGATTTCAGTCTTCTCCTTGGTCGTGACTATGTTTATGCCATGGGGGCCCTTGTCTCTTCACTTTTCCGTGTGGTTTGCTTTCCACACGACGGAAGAATCATGACTATCGATCATATCATTCTTTAGTCCCTCGGTGCCTCCTGCGCAGTTCTCATCCCCTCCTGGTTTTTATCCACCGATTGTATCTACCCCATCGCAGGTCAACTACGTGGCTACTTATCCCGTGCCTCTATCCAGTGATGATGCCGTCGTGCATAGTGTCCTGGGGGCATTGGGTCCTGACTTCCAAGACGTTCTCCTTCCACCGGGAATGGCCCTCTTGGAAGCCACGACTTCTTGTTCATTATGATGACGTTCGTGTCGGAGCATAGTTCCTTGTCTTAAGTCAAGCTCGTTAAAACATGAATCATGGATTTTTTAGCATAGTTCCTGATCTTGTGTCAAGCTCGTTAAAAAATGAAACAAGGGTTATGAGGATAGTTCTTTTACTGTGTCAACCTCATTAAAAAATGAAACAACTCCCTTTCCAAATCGAGTTTTTTGATTACAATCTCGTAAAATATAAGTCGAGTCTTTCCAAGACCTCGCAAGTGAACCTTCATTCCATCCACTTTGTTGAATGCCATGAAGCTTGGGGGGCATGTACCTCGTTTTGCGTCATTATGCTGGGAGCATGCAAACTTATAACAAGCATAGTTTTTCGTTTCAAGCTTGTGTAAACATGAAACCGAATCCAAGCAGAGTTCTCTATGGTTCAAGCTTGTGTAAAAAATGAACCCATACCCGAGTCACCTTTAAGCTCTTTTTTGACTCGTAAAATATGAAAAGAATGCCGAGTTGGTCCTCTCGACTCGTTAAATGGATATGAGAGGCGGTCGCCTTTAAAGCTCTTTTTTTGACTGTTTAAACTTAAAAAGATCGTCGGGTTTTTGTCGTTTCAAACTCGTTATCGGCTACAAAACGACGTGCTTCTAACCGCTTTTTTACTTTTTCAAGTCAAAGTCACTACTTATGAAAAGTACTCCTCGGTCGTAATGATCGGACGGTTCTTTCGAGCATAGTTTTATACTTTTTTGCACTCGAGAGACACAACTTTACGAAAAAGGACACCCTCGGAGTTTCCTTTTTGTTGTCTTTTCAAACTCTCCAAATATGAAAAGATGTCGAGTTTTTCCTTTGTCATACTTGTTAAAGCTTAATGACATCGGTTTTCGTCATGATGACGCCTCTCAAGCATATGCTATCCCCGTCAAGCTTTTCATCCAAAAATAACTGGGGTACTCTCCAGAAATGGTGGGGGAATAAAGGAACTGTAATCATCGTCGTGTCGGCAGTATGTCGCTCTTGAACATGGCACTTGTCTGCATTCGTGTTTGGGTGGAGACATCTCATCTTGTTTCACGCTTGCCTCCGTGGGTTTGGGTTACCCTGTTTGACCGTTCATCTGTTCATTTCCTTGTCACCATGACCCTTGATCATTTGACATCAAATACTGCCAAGTCTGCTGTCGTGTCGTCGATATGTTCAAGAGAAGTTGACCTCTGCAGAATACCCAACCTCCCTCTAATATCTCACACAAAACATTTTATCCCTCTCTGTCTCGTGTAGATGATTTGGGAAACATTATGGCCCACCTTCGATCAAGGTCACTTTCTGTCGACGTCAGCTCATTATCTAGGAAGTTGACCTAGAGACTCCCTTCAGGTGCCTTAGAACCTGCATGCCTCAATGGCAAGTTCTTCATGTTCGACGCGAGGTTTTCATCACTGGCCTCCGATCGAATGATTCTACGGGTGTTCGACACCGGCTCACTGATTCGCACGCCGTGGATTGTACCTATAGTACCTTGAGGACCATTGTCATTATTGGTGGTACCTCTCGCATATGTTAACGGTTTTCATCATTGACTAGTAATCAGACGATGTTCTCGCATGTTCGACTTCGAATCCTACATTCGCATGCTTGAACTTGCACTTTGTTCGGTTCGCGTTGGAGCGCAAGACCCCAGGTTTTGTATATTGCGATTCGGGCTTCATTTTGTGGATTATTATAATCACTACATGACTCATTCACTGGATGGCTGCGACCATGCCTGAGTCTATTTATTGATCCCCATCGGATGGCTGCGTCCATACCTGGGATCCAGATTTTTATGTACTCTGTTATGGATGGCTGCGCCCATGCCATGTACATCATGTATTTGACATATCAGTTGTATTACGTGCAGGTTCTTCCTGGTGGTGTTCCAGTTCAGCTAGTTTCATAAAGCATTTCACCCCTCCCACTCTCTCAGGCTTCATGCTTTAGGGGGCATCTGTTACACAGTAATTTGTCACTATTTCCCTGTCAATCTTCCTACTGTGTCATGGGACCAAATTAATCATGCTCATGCTCTCTAATGTGGCCAAATGACCCACTTTGCCAAAGTTCCTCTATCATCGCGACTGTTGTAAAAATAAACGCGCTGATGAGCGCTCCAAAACAGACCCCATGCGCTGCCAGCGTGGAAGCACACGTGATTCCCACGCTGGTCGGATTTCATGTGACAGCACGTGTGTTCCTTATATCTGATCACGCTGATGCAGCTTTCTTTGTTATTTAGCAGCGATGTCAGCGCTCTAGTTCCATTATCTACCCGCGATGATCCAGTTTGGGCGAGTTTGTTCTAATAGCCGGCCTTCCAGATGACTCCAGACCTGGTTGATGGCCTTGTAAATGTCGCCCTCCCTTCTCTGGCATGTCTGTTTCGTCATTTGAGACACCTTCCTTGGAGATAAGCTCATACTCCCACCATTCTTGGAGACTCATTCTCCTATTTAAGCCTCCACCATTGCCATGAGCTGCTAGTTTGGAATTGATTGTGTTTAGAGCATTGTTGATAGTGTGAGCTTGATAGGCAGCTGGTGTGATAAGTGTGGGATTGCTAGAGTGCTTAAGGAAGGTTATGAAGTGTTTCTATCTTGTGTAAACTTTTGTGAGAGAGAGTTTTGTCTTGGGATATCTACCTTCAAGGGTGAATGCTTGAGGGACTTGCTGGCTAGACCCAACCAAAGGAGGATCTGACGTCAGAACTTGGTTGTATTCTATTTTGTTTTATCAATAATAATAGGTGACTATCATTATGGTTCCACTCATGTGTCTTTATTATGATGTTTGAGTTGTATCTTTTCTGACCGGTACATAGTTGCATTTCCCGGATTTTATGCTTGTATTTGTCTTGTTCTTTGCATGTGCAGGTGTCTGTTCACGAAGATCGTGAGGATTGTGACCAGCTGAAGCGAAAGAACGGAAGCGACAACCCTTCTACGAGTACAAGCATTGGATTCAAGGTAGGCTCTCATCTCGGCCTTTATTTTGCAATTAGGAACCTGCGTGTTAGCGTTGTTTGATTGTTGCTAGACCTCAGTTAGGCTAGAGGGATCGCCTTTGTCCGCAGAGGGGATTTACCTACACAACAAAGTCCATTGTAATGATTAAAAAACAAGAAGAAGTTAGCTTAGGTGAAGGAAGTCAAGGGCCTAAAAATTCCTAATTTGGGTGGAGGCCTTGGCCCCCTTTGGATGCTTGATTATGACAAAGTGACTTCCTCTTTATATTTCAAGATTAGATTGCTAGTATGTTTTTCTTTGTTGTCCTCTCGGTTCCCTGTCTAGGGTGGACACTCATGTATCAAAATATCTGTTGATATCAAGATGCCCATGAGTATTTGATTGAATAGGTGGATCTTTGGACTCTCAATGGTTCTGACTTTGTGAGAAGTTTTTCTTTGAGCACCCTTCCTCAAGCTCTAAAATCTTGCTCGGGGATGATTAACTCCAAGAAAGGCTACAACACAGTCAATCTATGGTTGGGTGAAGAGTTGAAGTCCTAATCTGAGTTGTGAGGCTTCACATTATACGATAATTTCTCATTTGAATCTTTGTGCATGTGATTTTTGTGTAAATTCTCACTGTGTTTTTAAAAAAATATATAAGGGATTATTTGATCTTTGTGCATGTGAACCTTACATAAACATTGTATAAATGCTTGTTGTATTATTAACATGCATATACTGTTGATGGCGAATGTTATTTCCTGTGTGATTGCTAAAGAATGGCTAACTGTTGTGTTTATTAATTATCATAAACTCAATCTAATTACTGAGGTATAGAGGAGTGAATCTCTATTGTTGATTAAATTATTGCATTAAAATGATTGTAATAAGAGGACCTGTACTACGAAATTACTTGCAGAAATCATGAATTTCTTGTATACACACACACACACACACACACACATGGTTTTGTTGACTAGAATTGGTGGAATCCCATATAATCTTAAGAGAGATAAGCCTGGTATTATCCCTAAGAGCCCTCAACAAAGTCTCACATATTTATGTATGTGTTCTTTAAGCTCAAGAGGGATAGCCTATCGACTAAGTGTCGAACGAAATATGTGTGTGTGTGTGTGTGTGTGATATAATCTCAAGAGGGATAGATGTATTGACTAATTTTCGAAGGCATCCTGGTATGGATAATCACATGTATGTGGATACATATACATGAGAACCCCAAGAGAGAGTGAAAATGGTTGTGTTAATGGAAGCCTTGCTAACGATACACACACAGACACACACATACATACATACATACATACATACATACATACATATAATATATGATATATATATATATAATAATATATATATATATTAGCAAAACATAGAGGCTTAGACTGACTAATGAGATGGATATCTCTCATACAATTAATTGTAACTATTCCTATCTTGGAGTCTTGTACCATGGGGAAACCATGAAGGCATGCATAAGCGCGACAACAAGAAAGAGAGGCGGAGAGATGTAGATCGTTCTGTCAATAGATAGCAATATTCCTATCTCAGACCTTAGGGTATTCCACACCACAACTATTTAACAATGAACAGGGGAAAGACTTGATGGAGGCCGAGAAAGAGATTTCTCGAGCAGGTTCCATAAGGAATTCCTACCTCGGCCCTTTGGTTTGTGATTTAGAGCTTAAATACAATTAAATATGGAATTCCATGGAATGAGTCTTATGGATGGAAACTGCCAAAACCTTTACAAATTAAAAAGATGAATTTGCACCATGCCAGGGCTAGCAGGACCTAGGATAGGTGGAAAATGTGGCTAATATTTTACATGGTACCATGCTAGCATGCCACATG
>APFE031759924.1:0-82474 GCA_000404065.3 Pinus taeda | reverse complement strand
TATAATGCCAAGGGGGGGATATTTATACATTATTTAGGGTTTATACACCATGGTGTTATAGTAGTAGGGGAAGTGAAGTATAGGGAGCTAGATAATAGAGTTAGAGGTTAATATGGGGGGAAAATGTGAATGAAGACCAATACTACTAAGTTTTTCTTTAAAACAACTTAGTTTAAAGAGTAGATCAAAATGAAAAGATTTTTGCACAAGAAATGTGGCTTTTAAAGCATAAGAACCAATATAAAACCTGAATCTCTCTTGTAAACACATCTTGTGAAGGGATGTTAGTAATGAGTGGTAAATCAGGAAAAATGGAAGTTAGACATGCTTCATTATGTTGTTTTCCTTGTATTTGACTGGCAAAGTTTCAGCTTGGAAGTAACACCACTTCTGCAACCCCATCTACCTACCCAACTATTTCTCCTAGCATTTTTTGTTCCTTCTTGGAGGGTGCACTTGGACTTGCAAACCCTTTGAATGCCTTTTCTTTTCATTGGCTTTTTTGCTTCCATTCACTATCTAATGCTACCCTTATTTCTTCCAAGGTCCCAGATTTAGCAGTTGGGAACCTTAAGTTTCTCTACCTAGCTACTGATCTGCCAAGATTAAACAGTTTGGACAGATATCATTCTCTATTCTACAACATGGAAATTGAAAACATGGCATGATCCAGATTAGACTGTTGGACCATCCATCAACACTTTAATAGGCATGAAGGCATGTACACACCTTGCTTTTCCTTGGAAATATGGGATCTTTGAGTCAGCAAAGTAGAGCATATTTGGCAATTGAATTTGCCAATCATGAAATATGAAACCTATTGGTATAGGTATCCAACACACTATCAGAGTCAATTTTTCAGTTGTTAGATAATATTGTCTTAAATTGATATGATTTTATCTTAATTGTTAATTGTCTTAAATGAGATTTTCCTTAATTTTCATTGTCTTAAATTTAAAGTTTTTTCTTAAAATGTTTTTGTCTCAAATTGTTTTTTTCTTAAATATAAAGTTGTCTCAAAAAAAAAATTCCTGAATTGTTTTTGTCTTAAATATAAAGTTTTGCCTTAAAATGCTTTTGTTTAGCATTGTTTTTGTCTTCAATATAAAGGTTTTTCTTAAAATATTTTTGTCTTAAACTATTTTTGTCTTAAATATAAATTTTTGTCCTAAATTATTTTTGTCTCAAACTCCTTTTGTCTTAAATATTATATTACTAAAATAACAAGTAATTTTTTAAGACAAAAAAAAATATTTCGTCTTAAAAAAAATGTAATAGTCCTCGTGAAAACTCCATGTAATAAAAGTTAAAAGACAATAACCACAATTGATGGGACACTTATTTCAAGTTGAATGTTGGGAAAGACATCCTACGGGGTGTTCATTTGGTTGTTTATGGAGAAGTAAATTGGCAAAGGCAATGGTTAAGGCCTTGGAAAGGAAAAATGGTTTTTTTGGCACATTTATTTATGAAAATAATGTAAATTAGTAGAAAAGGAAGGTGAAAGGTCACAAGTTGCATGTGATGAGGAAAATGAAGGAAAATAATGGAAAATGAAGAAAATAGAAACCTCATTCATAAAATGGCTTCTGAGGATCAGTTGGTAACCTTTTGTCAGTTGAGTTTTTGAGCTCTCTCATTATTCTCTCTCTCTCTCTCTCACTCTTAGACATTTAGAGTCTCTTGGAGCACTTTGGCATTGGAGAAAGAAAGGAAAAGAAGGTAAGATGAAGCAAAGATCAAGCAGGGAAAGGCAGGATCAAGCAGCTATAGTAAACTTCATTATAGGTATCGATTTGCATGTGTATTTTCCTTGCTAGATTTGGAATGCATGGGATTACAGGTGGTTCTTTTCTTCCATGACATGGGTTTTTCTAGGTCTGATAGTATTTTCATCCTAGCCATACCATTTCTTGATAGCTTTGATGAGATGGTTCTTTGATTCAGTTTATGTGGCATGGTTGGATTGGATTCGAAGGAGAGTGGGGTGGATCTTTGAATTGGAAAACGCATGGTCTGAGTGGTCCCTAAACCAGACTAAGGATCAAAACATCACTGGCCTAGTACCCTGTGACTCAGATTGTGGGTTCTAGGAAAGCTAGATTGTGTGCCTCGGTGGGCCTAGAAATCCTTGCAGTTAATGGCGAGATATACAGTTAAAAATAAGAGGTGGATTTTCTCTATGTTGGACCTAGTGGTCCCAGGATGGGATGCACGGTAAATCCTAGAGAGTATGTCTTGGTGTAGGGCTTAGCAATCCCTAGATCAGAATGTGGATGCACAGTAAATCCTGGAGAGTATGTCTCGGTGTAGGGCTTAGTGATCCCCGGATCAGACAATGGATGCATGATAAAGCCTGAGAGACTAGGAGGCACTCCAATTCCTCACGATGTAAGCGGAGAACTCTGTTGACATCCATGTTGATTGGTGTTTTTGGTGTGTTAAATGAGTTCCAAGTTCATGCTTGGAATATGGAATGGGGGTGATTGGCTGAAGAGAGACTTGGCTCAGCCAATCTATGGTCAAGTGGAATGTGGTAGTCTCATCACTGGTTGGTTCATTACATTCATTAATGAGAAATTCATTCCCTTGATTTTCATGTGAAAATATATTGATGTATATATGGATTTTGATGGCGGATATGTTTATGGTATTTCTATTTCTATTATGATGACTATATGTATATTTTATGACAACAACTATGTATGGATCTCAGCATGTTCTTACCTATACATGAATAGATAATGTGTCTATGACATAATAAATGATAGTGCAACAAATGACATGAGGGAAAAATGGTTCATATTGATTCTCAGATACGTATGAGATCCCCAAACTTTACATGTGTAGGTTTAACATGTTGATGATATATTTGAAGAAATCTTGTCATGTCTAGTATGGCTCTGGTTATAGTATTGTTCAATTTATTGCTCTTACATCATTATTTCTTTGTATTTTGATTGATTCTAAGCTATTACTCCATTTTGCGCAGTGGCCCAGGCTTTGGGCCTGAAAAAGTGGCTTAAATCCAGGGTCACTGGCATAAAACTGGAAATTTTGATCCATAGTCACTGGTAGGAAAGCCTATGAGAGCGACTTTGGGATGTTGGTTGCTCCCTTTCCCATAACCTAAGAGTAAATATTGCCTAAGAGATCCAGAACAACAATGGGACCCTAGGATAGGCTGTCTAAGTGGCTGACTTGCCTCTCAAGGGTTTTATTGATGATGTTGGATGACTTTGTGTGATTTTCCATCGATTCCACTTCCTTAAGGTCACATAGCAGGTCAAATATGATCATAGCAGTCTCTCGTGTCATCTTTACCCTAGTTGGCATGGTTACTTGCGTGGATGTACGAGGAGGGTGTTACAGAGTGGTGTCAGAGCATGGATAAACTCTCATACTGGATGGGTAGTGTGTGTTGGTCATGCATGCATGTCAGTTGCATGTGTGTCTCTTACACTTTCATTTCATGTGCTTGTTGCATTGGCTTGATGATCGATTATGGTTGTTATGGAGATTTTGATATTGATTTCATGAAATTTATTTGTCATGAGTATGTGACTCATTGCATATGGATTATATGTCACTTACATGTTGATTTTATGTCGCTTACTTACATACTTGTATATTAGATTACATTCTTGAATATGGTTGCTTACATGTATCAGTCTTGTAGGTTGATTACAATAATTTATCGCTTATGCTCAACTACATGTGTTTATGCGTATGTGTAGTTGATTAGGAATTGCTTATGCATGTTGTTGGTTGCATGTGCCAATGTGTACAATGGAGTAATGGTTGTTGTCATGGATGAGGTCATAACATGCATTGTTGACATGGCCTTGCATTCATAACTAGACCCTAGTTAGAGTGATGTTTATTTGTTGATTTTATTTGCATATGTACATATGTTGTACGTCGATTTATTGTGATTTGGTTTATCTAAAATATTATTCATTGCAGGAAGAAATATCAAATGACCAGAAAGATGGTTGAATACAAGGACTCTCCCTATGAATTTGAAGAGTAGTATGGTGTTAGGAATCCCTCTAATTTGGCAGTTACACTAAGAAGCTTAAAGGAAGATATAAGGAGTTATAAGTCAGATAGTGAACAAATCATACAGGCACAAGAGAAACAACCAGAGGTTAATGCTATACTTCTTTAGAGTTTTGGAGACTTGCAACGACAAGGGCCACTTTGGATCAGCCACAGAAATGAGGATGGAGCTAATGGGGCATATGGAAGTAGGTTTTCCAGTAGACACGGGTTGGATAGATCTGACACATTGAGAGATGGAAGGTTGTTGAACACTCCGAATAGGAGGGGTGATGAGTATAGTTACTATTCTAGTTCTGGCAGACATCATGATCATCAGCACTATCATCCTTATATGAGGAATGATAGGGGATACTTTCTAGATGAGTTCAAGAAATAAAAACCACCTACTTTTGATGGATATGTGAAGAGTTCAGAAGATGCAGAGGCTTGGACAATTTCGATGAACAAAATATTTAAGTTTCATGAGTACACAAATAACATGAAGGCCAAAATAGTTATCTTTAGCTTCAAAGGTAAAGAAGACATATGATGGGAAGATGTTAGGAGGGTCAGAGACATCAGGACAGATGACATGAGTTACTAGGAGTTCAAGAGGGTTTTCAGGAAGAAGTACTTGTCAGAGAGGTACTACGATAGTAATGCTAAATAATTATATGAGCTAAAGATGGGATCAATGATAGATGAAGATTACACACCAAGTTTCTGGATCTATTGAGGTATGTATTGTATCTTACTATGAGAAGGCTAGGGTTCAAATATTTGTCAGTGGTTTGCCATTTGCATTTAGAGCTTGGATTGAGTATGATGAGCCTCGATCACTTGAGGAAGTTATTGGGAAATTGAACCATTTCTACAAAGAGTCAAAACATAAGAATAAATCTCAGCATGAATGGAAGGGAAAAGAAAATGTATAGGTAAAATGAAGCTTAAGATAACAAGGCCTCAGAATGCAGATGGGAAGGAAAATATGGCACTACAAAAGAAGTTTAATGTAACTAAACAGTGACATGGGTCACAACAACAACATCAACAACATAGAGGCAAGGGTACTGGCCAGTTGGAGTGTTGGACATTTGGTGAGAAACGCCTTAGGAGAGATTGTCTCCAGCATAAGGGTGGTAGGATTAAGATATACAGTGCACAAGAGATGTAGACTGTTGGGGATGTTGGTTAGAGTATTCCACGTATCTATGTAGTAGTGGAAAAGAGGCAGAAAAAATGCCAGGCATCTATCATTGAGATGGATGGTAAGCTTTTTGATCAAGTTATTTCTATTTTTATTGACCCTAGATCTAATTATATCTATGTTAGTCTTGACTTGGTGGATAAGTGTGGTTTGAGTAAGGAATTGGATGCAGAGTCTTCATTAGTGCAGTTGGCTATAGGTACAAAGACGTGACTTCACCATTGGGTAAGATCTTGCGCATTTGACTTGAATGGTATACCTACTGCAGCACATATAAATCTATTACCATTGGGATCATACAGTATGTTGTTAGCCATGGATTGTTTGTATCTTCATAGAACCAAGGTATATTGTTATGATAAATCTATTTAGTGTGTTGATAACAGTGAGGAACCAAGAGTCTTATAGGGTAAGAAGAAATCAACATCGGTTAGGATGGTGACAACTATGCAAGAAAAACATAGATGCACAAAAGGGTGTATGTTATTTGTAGTACACATTTCTAGTGATAAGAGTAAGGAAGTTGAGGATGTAGATGTGTTGAACATGTACCCTTTTTTGCAGCAGTTTCAGGATGTATTTATTAAAGGTATTACAAAGTTTCCACCTCACAGGGAGGTAGAATTTTCTATTGAGTTAGTGCTAGGGGAAAATCCAGCATCAAAATCACCTTACATGATGAGCACACTTGGGTTGGTTGAGTTAAAGTTACAGTTGAAGGAAATGTTGGACAAGGGATACGTTAGGCCAAGTGTATCACCTTGGGATGCACTAGTATTGCCCATGAAGAAGAAATATTGTACTCTCAAGGGATACATTAGGCCAAGTGTATCACCTTGGGATGCACTGGTATTTCCCACGAAGAATAAATATTGTACTCTCAATATATGCACCGATTACAGGTAGTTGAACAAAGTGACCATCAAGAACAAGTACCCTTTGTCGAGGATTGATGACTTGTTCGATCAGCTGAGGGGAGAAACAGTGTTCTCAAAGATTGATCTGAGATCTAGATACCATCAGATACGCATCAAAGAGGACGGCATGTACAATATTGTGTTCAGGACCAGGTATGGGTATTATGATTTTGTTGTAGTTCCATTTCGATTAACTAATGCTCCAACTACATTCATGTGTTTGATGAATAATTAGTTTCGTCCATATTTGGATAAGTTTTTTATTATGTTCATTGATGATATATTTGTATATTCTAAAATTGAGGAAGAGCATGTGAAACATTTAACAGTAGCGTTGAGGTTGTTGATGGAGCATAAGTTGTATGCTAAGATCAACAAGAGTAGTTTCTTTCTGACTGAGGTACACTACTTGGGACATGTTGGCTCCAAGGAAGGCATTACAGTAGATCTAGAGAAGATAAGGGCCATCATGCAGTGGGTATCTCATAAGAGTGTGGATGAGGTAAGATCTTTCATGGGTCTGGAAGGCTATTATAGGAGGTTCATCAAGAACTT
This sequence comes from Pinus taeda, assembly GCA_000404065.3. NCBI lineage: Eukaryota > Viridiplantae > Streptophyta > Pinopsida > Pinales > Pinaceae > Pinus > Pinus taeda. Next base: position 75,751 of record APFE031759924.1, on the reverse strand, counting down.
TTGGCAGATTTCTTATCCTATCACATCATTGCAAAGGAAATTTAATAATTTCGAATGGAAAGGGAAGCGTGAGACTATATTTGAGCAACTTAAATAGTTTTTGACACATGCACCAGTGTTCCAGATTGCAGATCTAGACAAAGAGTTTTTGGTATGCATATATGCTTGCAAGAGAGGGCTTGGTGGAGTCCTTATGCTGGATAGACAGGTGGTATGTTATGAGTGACTGAAACTAAACAAGCACAAGTAGAACTACTCAACACATGATCTTGATTTCGTAGTGATTATGTATGAATTGAAGATGTGGAGGCACTATCTTCTTGGCAGGAGGTTTGTACTGATGAGTGATCATATTGGGTTGAGGTATTTGTTTGGCCAACCGAATTTGAATGCTGGGTAGGCTAGATGGTTGGCCACGATCAACGAGTTTGATTTCAAGATCAGGTACATCAAAGGTAAAGATAACAGGGTGGCAGATGCTCTCAGCAGATGGGTATATGTACATCACTTGATATCTATGAGCTCCTACATGATGAAAATACATTATAGGATCTTGCATGCATGTTAGCAAGATGTCAAGTATATGGAGATTGTGCACAGGTTGCGGCAGGGTGCTAGTACAGGTACAGGTGATATTACAGTTATAGGTTCATGTGAAGGTATAGGTACATGAAGTGGTACAGTTATAGGTGGAAGTACAAGTACAACCATAGGTACAAGTACAGGTACAGGCGCAAGTGCACAAGGTATGGATTATTATCTTATAGCGGATGAATTGGTCAAGTTCTAAGACAATTTATATGTACTAGATAGCATTGAGCTCAGGAAGGTGATCTTGAGGGAGTTTCATGTGAAACCTTATTTTGGTCAACTAGGTTATCAAAAGACATTGACATCAGTGAAGAGATATTATTATTGGTTGAATTTGAAGAGGAATGTAGTAGAGTTTGTGGCGAGGTGTTTCTACTGTCGGCGAGTGAAAGCAGGTGTAAACATCGAGGTGGAGTCTTACAACCGATTGCAATTCCAGATTGGAAATGGGAGGTTATTTCCATGGATTTCATTTGTGGGTTTTTGAAGAAAGAGAAACAACATGATTCCATTATGGTCATTATGGACAGATTAACAGAGGTTGCACACTTCATTACGATGAAGTCTACGTTTTTAGTTGGTGATGTGGCACAGGTATTCATCAGAGATGTGGTTAGATTGCATGGTGTTTTGGAGAATATTGTGTCAGAGAGGGATGCGAAGTTCACTTCCAAGTTTTGGAAGGATTTATTTGCAAGCTTTGGCATAGAGTTGGCCTTCATCACAACTTATCATCCGCAGACAGATGGACAGACAGAGAGAGTCAATAGGATACTAGAGGACATGTTGAGGATGTATGTGATGCATTAGCATAAGAAGTGGGAAGAGTATCTCCCTTTGGTAGAGTTCACATACAACAACGATTATCAGGAGTCATTGAGGATGAGTCCTGTTGAGGCATTGTATGGGCGGAGTTGTAACACTCCTATCAGTTCGAGTGATTCGGTTAGAAAGGTATTGACTGAACCAGATATGTTGGCAGACATGGAACAAGAAATGCAGGTGATTAAGAAGAATATAAAGGCAGCACATGATATGCAGAAGATTTATGCAGATAGGAACAAGTTGTTCAAGGAGTTCCAGGTTGGGGAACAGGTGTACTTGCACATCAAACCGAAGAATACTTCCTTGCGGATTGGATCATGTGCCAAGCTGGCATCATGGTTTTGTGGACCCTTCAGTATCACTAAGAGGATAGGGTCAGTAGCCTATCAAATTGCAACTGCCACCAATAGTGAAATTCCATGATGTTTTCCATGTATCATTTCTTAAGATGTATGTTAAGGATGTTGATCATGTGATTGATTGGTCTGTATTACAGGTGGAACTAGATGGAGAATTCTAGTTGAAGCCTCAATGTATATTGCAAAAAAAGGTTCTCATGCTTGGAACCGAGCAATCAAGCAAGTTAAAGTGTAATGGAATCACTTTGGGCCTGATGAAGCTACATGGGAGATGGAAGATCAGATGTGGGCTATGTACCCTTCCTTGTTTCTCGGTTGAGGAAAATCATATTTGATATGGTGGTTCGGTATATTCTTTATGGTGGTTGGTATATGCTTTATGGTGGTTTGGTATATGCTATATGATGTTTTGATATATGCTTAGATATGGTGTTTAGTATATTTTTTGATATATGCTTTGGTATATGGTTTGGTATATGTTTTGGTATATGTTTTTGTATATATTTTTGGCAATGTTGCTATATGTACATGTGTATGTGGATGTAAATACCGCCATGAGATATGTTATAAAGTTCCACTATGCGGTATGGGTATTATTTCATTATGATTATGTTGTCATGTTACCATGCTATCATGTGATTATGTTATCATGATGTTATGATGTCACGTGGGTTGGCACTCGGAAAGATGATCATTGTAAATACTGTAATGAGTTGTCTTATGAAGCTCCACTATGCAGTACGTTATCATGTTTCCATGATGTTTTGTTTTGAGAAAATATTTCATTGTAAATATTGCATCAAGTTGTGTTATAAATCTCCATGAGCAGTGTCTTCTTTCAGCAGGTTACTGAGGTATATGTGTGATTGAACACCAAGGACGATCTCCCCCAAGGGGAGGGTTCTGTAATAGCCCCAATGAAAATTCCATGTAATAAAAGATAAAAGGTAATATCCATGGTTGATGGGACACTTGTTCCAATATGAATGTTTGGCAAGACATCCTAGGGGGTGTTCATTTGGTTGTTATGTCTAAGGAAATTGGCAAAGGCAATGGGTAAGGCTTTGGAAAGGAAAACTCACAATTTTTGGCACATTTATTTATGAAAATAATGGAAGTTAGGAGAAAACGAAGGTGAAAGGTCACAAGTTGCATGTGAGGAGGAAATTGAAGGAAAATAATGAAAAATGAAGAAAATGGAGGCCTCATTCATAAAAAGGCTTTTGAGGATGAGTTGGTAACATTTTTTCAGTTGTGTTTTGGAGCTCTCTCATTACTCTCTCTCTCTCTCTCTTGGACAGTTAGAGTTTCTTGGAGCACTTTATCATTAGAGAAAGAAAGGCAAAGAAGGCGAGAGGAAGAAAATATCAAGTAGGGAAATGCAAGATCAAGATGCTACAATAGGCTTCATTGTAGGTATGGACTTGCATGTGTATTTTCCTTGCTATATTTGGCATTCATGGGAATGAATGTGGTTCTTTTATACCATGGCATGGGTTTTTCCAGGTGTGACAGTATTTTCAGCCTAGCCTTTCCATTTCTTGATAGATTTGATGAGATGGGTTCTCTCATTCAGTTTATGTGGGATGGTCGGATTGGATTCAAATGTGAGGGGGTGGATCTACGAATTGACAAATGCATGGTCTAAGTGGTCCCTAAACTGGACTAAGGATCACAAATCCACTCGCCTAGTAACCCCTAAACTAGACTATGGGTTGCGGTAAAGCCAGATTGTGTGCCTCAGTGGGCCTAGGAATCCTTGCCGGTGAATGGCGGGATATATGATAAAACCAAGAGGTGGATTTTCTCTCTATTGGGCCTAGTGGTCCTAGGATGGGATGCATGGTAAATCCCGAAGAGTATGTCTCGGTGTAGGGCCTAGTGATCCCTGGATCAGACTGTGGATGCACAGTAAAGCCAGAGAGATTAGGAGGCAATTAAATTCCTCATGATGTAGGCCAATAACTTCGGTGACATCCATGTTGATTGGTGTTTTTGGTGTGTTCTATGAGTCCCACATTCATGCTTGGAATATGGCACGGGGATGATTGGTTGAAGAGAGACTTGGCTCAACCAATCTATAGTCGAGTGGAAGATGGTAGTCCAATCTCTCATTTGTTCATTGCATTCATTAATGAGAAATTCATTCCCTTGATTTTCACGTGTAAATGTATTGATGTATATGTGGGTTTTGATCGTTGATATGTTTATGGTATTTATGTTCCTATTATGTTGGTTATATGTATATTTTATGACAACGGTTATGTATCACTCTCATCATGTTTTTACTTGTACAAGAATAGATAATCTGTGTATGACCTAATAGATGACAATGTCACAAATGACATGAGGGAATAATGGTTCATAGCGATTCTCAGATAAGTATGAAATCCCTACGTTTAATTATGTTGTTTACACTTATAGGTTATAGGTTGATGATATGTTTGATGAAATGTCTGTAATCGCTAGTAGGGGTCTCATTATAGTCCTATTCTATTTACTTCTTTTGCATCATTGTTTCCTTGTATTTTTATGGATTCTAAGCTATCACTCCATTCTGGGCAGTGGCCTGAGCTTTGGGCCTGAAAAAGTGGCTTAAATCCCGAGGTCGTTGGCACAAAATTGGCAAGTTTGGGCCATAGTAACTGGGAGGCAAGTCTGTGAGAGAGACTTTGGGTTTCTCATTGCTCTGTTGTCCAGAAAAACAGTGGGCCCCAGGGACATGTTGTTTGAGTCACTGACTTGTCTCATGAGGGTTATGTTGATGAAGTTGGATGACTGAGTGTGATGTTCAATCGATTCCACTTACTTAAGGTCACATAGGAGGTTGAATATAATCATAGTAGCCTCTTATCTTATGTTGACCCCAGTTGGCATGGTTACTTGGGTGGATGCGTGTTGGGCGCAGGATCCCCCAAGGGATGGTTTGGGGCTTAGAGCCCAAATTTCGGTCAGTTTTGTAATTCCAATGTAAAGACTCCACATTTTGTGGGCACAGAGCGTGTAGTTGTTAAAGAGTCATAGGGTTGTCTGCCCTTAATTTTGATAATGTAATGTCGGTTGTAGAAGATCTACCCAAGGTTCATGGACCATGGGATTGTATAAATAGAGCGAAGCTCTAAGTAGTTAAGGAAACTAAGTAGATCAAAATATGGAAAATATATGATGTATGCGAGATAGTTCTGAAGTGTAAAGTCTAGTTTTGGATCATAGAGTAGGAAGAGGCTCTGCAACTGAGTGCATGATGGCCTAGTAGTCTGCAGCTAAGTTTGCAAGGCGAGTCGAGTCTACAAACAATGGAAGTATTAATAAAGAGAATTTTCTATCAATCCTGCATCTTTATTTCTTGTTTTATGCATATGTTATATTGGGTATGAATTTCACTTTTAATGCTTATATGATGCGCGGATGTGTATAATTGTATTGGCTAAGTAAACGCGAGATAGAATATATGTTTACGCGAAGATAATCAAGACTTGTTGATAAGATAAGTAAGATACTTGGCATAGTTTAAGAGATATCGCAGTTCACTACCTTAGCAGTGTGAAAGGAATTCAATCCCTAGTGAGGATTGTGTGAAAGTTGATTATAACAAATCACGAAGGTACTGAAGGGTAGAATAGTGCACGAAGTGACCTACATGAATGCAGGTTTAGTTGGACTAAACCGACATCACATCCATCTCAAGGGTGCGGAGACTTGGTTCCAGCATCCCCACATACTGCTTCAGGTGAGACTTTAGTCCGCGCTCCGTGGGTTGATGCCAAAAGGGCCATTAGTGTAGGGATTTGTTTGGCTAAATAACTCTAAACCTGGGTCAAGCCCCCATAAGCCAACAAATTTTTCCATTGCCGGGACTAGAATCTGCATGAGAGATGTGTGATGTCATATCATTGGAATCCAACTAAGAAAGAAATTGAAGGCTGGTTAGACAGAAGAATTCACGAGTTCGCGGCACAGGAGAACAGAAACCCGCGACTATCAAAATAAGAGTGGCTAGACAACTACCTATATATAGAGATCCATGAAATATTTTTTGTGTCCTTCCCTACTGAGCTATATGAGTGGATCACGAAGCTATTAGATAGCCAAGGAAGGTGGAAACTTGATGGTCCTATTGTGTGGACCCTAGAGCTTGTGTAACGATTGGAAGCATCAGAGGATAAGATCATACGCACCGTCGATCATTGGCTAGATCGTATTATAGGAGGATTCATTACTAAGTTTGCGATTGACACCTCAGTCAGCTACGTCAAGGCAGAGTGATGCTTTCTCAAAGGACCGCAAGATAAGTACGTAAATTCTTTGAATACTTGGATTGCTGTGCGAAAAGAGGGTTATGCAGTTACCTTGATGTTCAGGGCTACGCGAAGTGGAAGGGTTTACAAGGACGAAGGAAATAAGGGTCCAGAAAATAGCCCCTTGATTTCACCTCCGCAAGGAATCGAGGAAGAGCTCACAAAAGTCTCTCCGCGAAGTGCTATTCATCTAATAAGACAAATAATTTTTCGAATAACACCTCCACCCACACCACCACTGGCTTCACCACCATCACCTCCATATTCACCCGAACTAACTCCACCACTACCGGGATTCAATATGGCAAGCACAGTGAAGTTTCCTGTGTTCAAATGTTTGGGAAATGATGATCCAGACCAATTCTGGTTCGTTGTAAGGGCTGTATGGGAAGTGCAAGGTGTTATATATGACCATATAAAGAAGGTGACACTAGTTAGCGCGCTACAAGATCACACGCTGACCTGGTATATTAAGTACTCCAACGACAACCCGAATGCGAGAATCACAGATATCCAAGTAGCGCTAAATAGATAATTTAGCAGGCCTAAATCTGAAGTGCAGTCGATTGTGGGATTTAAAGAGATCACGATGCCACCAGGTGAGACTCCTTGGGAACTGGATCAGAGGTTGAAATGTACAATTCGCGAAGAACATGTGAATCTAACATATGGATAGCATCACGAGTGGTTTGTAGCTTTGCTACTACCACATTTAAGGAATGCGCTATTGTAGTAGAAGATAACAACTCAAGTAGAGGCCTTAGAGATCGCTATGAGGCTACATGAGACCCCGATGTAAGATCCTAATCTGGGAGTTCAACAAATCCACGCGCAACTGAAGAATCTATGCCTTGAGATGCAGAGTTTGAAACAGGACAGGACAGTTCGACCAGAAGTGTGTGAAGAAGTGTGGTGTGTAAACTGCAAGAGGGAGGGTCATGATAAAGACCACTACCCAATTTTTACAAATTACCTCGCAAGAGGAGGACTAATGCCTTTAAGGTCGGAAGCTCAAGTAGGACCTAGTGCGACGCCTGCTTTGTGGTTTGCGATCTATTAAATAGCTTGAAAACATGACACAGACAATTGTCACTTGTTACAGAAGTATATGCAAAATTCGCAACAATTGTTCTGCAACTTTTGCAGGTTGATGGGACATGACGAGCGTACCTATAGATGTTATCAGTTGATAATGGATAGAACCCACACCTATAGGGCTCAGGCCGAAACGTGGCCCCTTGACCAAACTGCAGGAATGGCACGAATAGGATTTCAGGGGCATGGATGAGGCCAAGGTGGAGGAGGACCTGGTAGAGGTCGCAGATAGTTGATTTGCTACAATTGTGGAGGGCTAGGACACTATGCCCGCGATTGCACCAATCCAATGTGCCCAACGTGCAAGTATTGCACGTTGTTTGATCATGAGACAAAAGATTGTCCTACGCTGATAGCTAGGATGTGAAACAAAGGAGCACTACCACCTCCCTTGACTTAGAACCTACATATGATGAGGTCTGAGCCACATAAGGAAGATCTGAATGTAAACATTGTGCTCCAAAGTGGAATTGGGACAGGAGATGACAAAGTCAAACAGCCTGAAGATAGTACTTGGGTTCACAAAGCTTTGATAAAGGAAGCAGAGTTTGATTTGGAGCACGCTCAGGAAGCCTTCATGGAAGCCATGAAGAGCTTCATTGATGCCCCCACTTCAGGAAGTAAAGATAAACCAAAGTTGGAAATGGACCCATCAATGCTGACAACTTTCCTTGAAACATGTATGAAGTTACTACATGATAGTAAGGCTGTGAAAGGGCTACAAGAACTTATCAATAGATGTGTTGGACCGCGCTAGGAGAATCATGCGTAGTCAAAAAGATCTGAAAGCATAAGGAAAGGGCAGGCCGTGAAATGAGACTCACCACGTACATCGGAGAATATGAGATGGATCAAGTCGTTCTGGATTTGGGATCCAATGTGAATGTTCTACCGAAGTAGACATGGGAGCGAATGCGAAGAAATGCGTTGCAATGGTCTCCGATTCAACTGAGGATGGCGAACCAACAGAAAATAATACCAGTGGGGTGATTGCAGGAAATAACTATGGATATTGAGGGAGCGAGCACCCTGGCATATTTCGAAGTAATAGAGATTGTTGATGACATCAATCCCTATCCCACACTCCTAGGAATTTACTGGGCCACTGACATGAATGGGGTAAATAATCTAAAGAAGTGAAAAATTATCTTTGAAAAGAAGTCACTGCGCGTAATTATACCCCTAGACCCTGCTGAAGTATCGTGCTATACAGAGCTGATCCGCAACTATGAAAGTGATGATGATCTAGACTACATCTACAAGATAACAACGTGAGACCAATACTGGGTGAAACGCACCGCAGATGGGTGGATTACATGGGAGCGCGAGAGTTCCTTCACTTTGGATTCCGACGAAGAAGTAGAACGATGGAAAAATCGGTTACATGAAGTAACTACACTGAACTGCAATATGATGACAAGCTTGTTGCATTGCGTGTCAAAAGACGTAAGAGATCTGCCTACTTATGATGGTATAAATGAGGTAGATACCTTCTTGGATGCATTTTAAAGGGAGGTTCCAGAAAAGAAACGCTTCCAGGCCTTGGACTAGGTACTGCGTACTACGCCCGCAAGATGGTGGGGTGTGCACAAAGGAAGCTTTGATGATTGGCGAAACTGTAGAAGAATGATGTGCACACGATTTAGGAAGCGTAAGATGTGACTGACAGACAAGTATGATGGATAGGATGATCCGCGCGTTCACCTGGCCAAGTGGAGGTATGCATATGGAGAAGAGCCACAATCTGCGCTAATGCACTCAAACTCCGCGCTAAAATACATTGTCAATAAGCATATGTTGGGGGGGTGACCTTGTAGATGGCTCTTAATTTTGGGAAGAAATTATGCAGGAAGAGAAACCGCACAGAAGATTCTACGCACAAAAGCATTCAACAAGGTATGATACACGCAACGAAGTGATTGGGACCTACGCATACCTACAGTGTTATGGGCTTATCAGAGGACATGAAAGAAATTGACAGGACAGACACCTTTTAGGCTTGTCTATGGAGTGGAAGCCATCATGCCTATGGAATACATCGTGCCTAGTCTTTGCACAGCAATTCTCATAGGTATTTCGGATCGTGGAGCCATGGAGGAGAGGCTCGCGCAACTAGAAGAGCTCAAAGAAGAACGATTTTTTGTTGGATTCCACTAGCAGTTCCAAATAAGTGCAAAAAGTCTTGGCACGATTGACATATTAAGCTACGCACATTCAAGGTAAATGATTTGGTGTTGTTGTATGATAGTAAGTTTGATATATTCCTAGGGAAATTCAGAATGCATTGGTTAGGGTCGTATGTTATTAAGGAGATTACAGATGGAGGCACAATATAGTTGGTCAAGTTAAATAGAGAGCCCTTCCCAGAAAATGTGAATGGCAGTCATTTGAAGCCATACAGAGGTGGTCGGCCACCTAACTAGCCGACCGAAGAAAAGTCTTAGCACTCCAGGCAGCTGAAAGGGGCATGGGACTATAAACTACTCTGCTTGGGGACTGTGCGATGTCAGGACTATGTACAGTAGCGACAATGCGAGGGTAGCTATTGGCTACATGGGAGTTGATCCAGGTTCAAAAGTGAGTTTAGCCAAGCAAATCCTGGCATTACTGGCCCTTTCAGTAACATTCTGTGGAGCGCGGACTAAGGTCTCACCCGAAGTAGTATGGGAGGGTGCTGGTACCAGGTTTTTGCACCCTAGGGATGTCTGATATGGGCGATAGGTATGCAATTCAACCTTCGTACTTACTAGATTATGTGCACCAGTGGGCTCCTTGCATCCTGTGGGACTACCTTCACACAAATCCAGTTGCAGTGTGACCAGTATTAATTACCCAAGTCTTCCTTAGTTAGTTTATGTTTGTTAATTACTTAGAAAGTTTTCATACATAAACATACATACAAGTGTGTGCATATAGATAAACAGATACCATTAATGCCAAACATCAAAATATAGATCTACAAAATATATGCACAATATGTCAAATCAACATAGCTTTATTAATGATCCTTTTCAAGTTCAGTTCAATATAGACCCGACTCCACCCTGCGCACTCAGCTACAGGGGTCCACACACTCAGCTCCGGACTTTACCAGGCCTCTATGCACTCAGCTGCAGAACCTTTACCTACTACTACGACCCAATACCTTTAGATCCACTTCTATCCTCTAACCATGCCTTCGCATCTATCTATTACTTGCCAAAAACTTAGAACTCTCTTTACACTTAGAGCCTCGCACTATTTATACAATCCCATGGTCTGCAGACCATGGTTAGGCCGACACAACTTTACATTAAATTACATTATTTTAGGGCAGAAAACCCTATGACTCATCCTAGACTCTCGCGCTTCGCGCCCGTATTTCGTGGAGTCTTTACATTATATTGACCAACACTTGGGCTTTAAGCCCCAAAAACATGCTATGGGGGGATCCGCTGCCCAACAGGCCCCCAACACAATCATCATGACTCATCTCAAGTCACTCTACTGGTGCGAAAATCTTGGCATGAAGTCCATCCAGGAGGTCGTGCGCAGCTTGGGTGTCCGCAACACACTGTTCGGTTGTCTACTGTATCTATTGTACACATAGCTCTGAACCTTCGTGAGCAGGGTCACCTTCCTATCCAACCATATATAGTTCCTGCATTTGTGCCAGCTTCCCTTCAATGGTAGTTGTAATTGTGAACGATTCATCGATCCATGGTTGGATGCGTTCTTTAAGTAGGGCTTCTTTTTGGCACACGATGTCTAATTGGTCCTTCAGTGCCCTTGCTTGTTGTAGTCTGGTGAGTTGTTAAGTAAGGAAAACCGTCTACATGGTTCCCTGGACACTGTCATACTCCTATTGCAACTCGCGCATCTTGGTCTCTAGGTGTTGTAGATTCAAGTCTTCTTGCAGGTGTGTAAGCATGGTGAGTGCTTGCTCCAATAGCCCGATGCAATCCTGTGTTTCCTGGCTAATTTGTTCCAACCCTATTTAGATAGCGCAAGCGCGCTACTCTCTAACTTATGGGGGCGTGGAGGGTTGCGCCTTCAATCGCAGCTCAGCGATTTGCAGGTTCGGCTCCAACTGAACCTTTGTCATTTCCTCCTAGGCTTCGTGGAATCTGACCGCCAATCCATATACCCATTCTACTGTTGGGTGCTTTGTCGGCATGGCCAACTCTAGAATAATCCTGCATGCATCTTCTACAACCTGTTCCTATCCATGAGCCTGGGCAACCAACTCATACCGCTGGATGTTGAGCTCTTCCATTTTGATTTTCTATTCATGCAGGACCTGGATTGCTCAGCCTTCCCAATCGTGGAGCTCTGCAATGACCCCATCCTACATCTGGTACAGAATTTTGAGTGGCAGGGCGGCCAAGTTCAAGCCGATGTCTTTCATGCTAGCACACCTTCAGGTAAGACGAAGGTGTTTCCCATACGGGTGCGTAATGTCTGTTTGGCCTCAGCGGTTCCTGTTGTGACATACTGGGGTATTGTGCCTATTTTTGGGTGTTGTACCTGTAAGCCTTGTAGTTGCACACTGAGCACCCCCAACACAGTGTTCTGCTCCATCCACAATCCCTGGAGCATGTCCTTTGTGACCTCATGAATCGTTTCACTGATATTGAATAGATCACCTTCTATGAGTGTGATCGGGTCAACGGATGTCTTTGTGGCTTTTCCCTTCTTTTGGGGTGTTGTTTTCTAAGGGCCGCAAGACTGCTTCAATTGGGTCGATGCGGAACTGAGGTCTATGCATTCCTCGGTCCTGTCCCTTTCCCCAGTTTGCTTATCCATGGACATCTCTTGGCCCTCCTTGGGCTCTCTAGTTGGTGCGGTTGTGGTCTTTGCCATCTACACTGCTACTGTTGCATTAGACGCCTTCTGCTCTGTGGTTGCTTTTTGTCCCTAGCGCCTCCTCTCAGCCAGCTACTCGATGTGCAACTTGGTGTCCTTCTTTTGTTGCTGAGTTGTGACCTTCTCCATTTCTGCCAAGTCTAGGGTATGCCACTCTAGAGGCCATGACTCCATTACTATGAAGGTCGCATCATCTGTTGCAATGAAAGGAAGCTTCACCCATTTTCGTACTGGAACCTTGTGCACCCAGATATACAGGTTATGCATATCCGCCTTGAAGTCTACCGCACTTTGCAAGCTATTATGAATCGTAGGGGACAAGTGCACCATGTAGTTGATCCATGTTTGGATGCTCGCCTCCACAAACACTGACAACACATTTATCTCGTGAATCTTCTGTGTGTCTTTTGTAGCCCAGAGCAAGGTGTACCTTGCGGCTTCGAGTAGGTCACCCTTAACAGTGGGAAACTGGCTGTCCTCCAGCAGCTCCCCTGCAGCCAATAGGATGGATAAGAGTAACCACACATAGTGGAAGGTATTAGCCTTCTCCTGGGCCTCCCTGCGGTTCGTCTAGAACTCATCGTAGAGGAATTGCACCCAGTAGAACTGGACCCCCTTTATACATTGCTCTGCCAACGCAATCACAAACGCTAGTACTTCATCGGCGTGACATTTCCTCATTAGCTTGTCGGCCAATAGTTGGGTGGCTATACACACCCCTTGGCCTTTAATGCTTGCTATTGCAAACCCCCGCTTTCTCTTTTCTAGTTTATACTTGGCCTTCATAGCTTCTGCGAGGGCCAAGTCATTGCTTTTTCCTGCTATGGCCACAAGGTCGTTTCCTTTGACTGGTAGTCGAGAAATTCGGTGAATTATATCAGTCGTGATGGGAATCGACTCCTCCAACTAGAGATACCCATCATGCACTAGGCACAGCAGCTGCCTGATGAAAAAAATGGTGATGGGCGCGTGGTGGAATTGGGGTATCCATCGTAGATGGAGTAACCCAACCCTCTCCACACCGCACAACCATTTCTACTTCATTAACCTCTATGCAACCAACTGTGGGAACTTCTCACTATTCACGAGGTCCCAATCTTCGAACTTCATAGTAGGTACTCATCCTAATGGCGGACCTTCAAACCTTATATCATCGGGGAGGAGCGGGGTCTGGAGCTCACTCTTCATGGCCTCCAGGTCCTTCGGTACCTTAGCTTTCCCCTTCCATGGGGGGATGTAAGGAGGTAACTTTGTCGTGGAAGGCATTTGGGAGACATCCTCCACCTCGTCGTCTTGCACCTCAATTTGGGCAATCAAGGCTTGCAAGTCTTCCTCCTCTATGTTTTAATGGTGACAACTTTTCTCTTCTTTGCCATTGACAATTTGCCAAACCGTGGATTTTTTGGGGATACACAGATGGGCCCTATCGTTTTCTTATCTTTCTGTGGTTGTGGCATGCATGGTGATTTTGGAACTTCTGGCGTAGCTACCACCTCTCCAGGCTCCTCATGGGTCATAAGGGGCTCCGCAGTAACTTCAGTGAATCACACTCTTGATCTAGCAACCGTCATTGTGTCTACACTTGAGGATGGTAAGAGTACACAATGCTCAATGCTTTGTACTTGCTCAATTCTCAAACAACCAAGTGTTGCCTTGTGGCTGGCCCTGGGGGATTTTATAGCATCTTTTGAATTTGAATTCGACCCTTCCCCCCACTTTTTAGTCATTAATACCTTCTTGGTGGCAGATCATCACAAATCTAGCTCTTAATTCATATCTTAATTGCCCACTGCCCACTCTTTTTTGTCTTAAATTGGACCTCTTATCATGAACAGTGCACCAACGGTCACCTCCCAGCCTACCCGCACAACAGCATACCCCTATGTGCAGCCGCAACCCCTGTGACATACTGATCCTATACGCAACCTCTGTATTGCGCAGCTCCCATACAGACTCTTTTATAGTCTCGCGCTCTCTTTCAACTGCTTGGAGTGTTGAGACTGTGCTCCCTATGGATAGTCAAGTGGTTGCACCACCTGTGCAAGGCTTCAATTTACCTTCTAGCCTAGTCTGTAGGGACCCTCAATTACCCTTGTGCCCGTTAGTGTGTCGCGTTCTTCCTTGTATGGTGCACTCCCCTGTTTACTTTGTCTAGTAAGGTGCAGTCACAACCATGGTAGCAGGGCTACAAATTATTCTAATGTAGTAATATAGCTGGATATACCTTGTCCTATCGTGCTTAGTTTCTTGGTGAAGCATGCTTGCGCAATTTCAGTTTCCATTTCATTGGTTTCTTCTTCCAATAACATGATTTTATTTCCCAGCCGTACCCAATCTTCTTCGAGTTCACGATGTTTCAAGTTCCCTCACCGAATGGCTTCCTGTAACTGCATAATTCCTTTACCCGGGTCCTTGTGTACTGTCCCAACTGTTCGAGTTGTTGCATGGGGATTCTTCTATGCTCTTATGGTCTCGTCTCTGCTCTTTAGTATTGGAGTCATTTCCGTGCTCAATTTTTTTCTCATGGCCCTATAGGCCAATCGAATCGTTGGTACATGCAGGTCCTAATCAGTTTGTCTCACCTGGTGAACTTTGTTCATTATTCTGCATACCTTTTTGAATGCTTCGACATGGAATACTTCTAGTGTGCATCACTTTTCCTACTGTTGTGTCTAGTTCCGATTTTCGATCCTTAGTCTCGGGTGTGCTTGTGTGGACTGCATCTCACATGTCTGCACCCATCGACATAGGTGGGCACAAAAGTTGCTTCGTCCTGGCTGCCTAACTTTTGTTCAACACTAGGAGCTTCCAAATCGTAAGCACATCCACCTTCTACATTCACGCCAGTTTACACTAGTCTCCTGATGTGTACTCCACCATCGTGCAGGTGTTACGCGCAGTGCCCATTCCAGCGCACCATACCACTGCTGTTCCAGTACTGCGCTTTCAAATTTTTCCAAGAATTCATCCACCGTTGTCACTCCACCATATGTTGGCAGTTCCCTGGCCTCTGTCATCACGCAACACAGTGATCTAATCATCATGTTGCAATTCAGCGTTGTCACTTCGTGCAACTAGTTTTGCCAGTGCTCTACTTGTTCATCTGAATCCAAAGTATAGGAGTTGTCGCGCTCCCATGAGATTCTCCCATCTATAGTTGGGTTCACCCGATCCTACTCTTGCACCTTAATCTGGTAAATACAATCCAGCTCATCGTCGCTTTCATCATCACACACTAGTTCAGTGTAGCGTGTTCCTTCGGCTGGGTCAAGTGAGACTACTACGCGTAGGGACTTTTTCTATAATATCATCTTTCGCTTCTTTAGGTTGATGACTCCATTCATATCAGTGGCCCAGTCTATTCCTAGCAATGCGGGATAGGGATTGTTGTCATCGACAATCTCTATTACTGTAAATTCCATCTATGTGCTCGCACCTTCGATATCAACTGTTACCCCTTGCAACCTCCCCATGGGTAAAATCTTATGTTGGTTCGCCATTCGTAATTGAATAGGGGACCACTACAATGTGGGCCTACCCATGTGTTCCCATGTTTGCTTCGATAACACATTTGCATCCGATCCTAGATCTAGGATGACCTGATCCATTTCATACTCACCAATCTACGTCATCAATATCATTTCCCTCCCGCTGCGTAATGCATGCTTTCCCAGTTTCCAGACTATGCGCGATTCCCCTGACCCTGTGCACCTGGTGATCAACTCCTGTAGTCTCTTAACTGCCTTATTGTCGCGCAACAGTTTCATGCATGTCTCCAAAAAGGTAGTGAGCATGGAAGGATCCATTCCTATCTCTCGTTGATCCTTACAACCTGAAGTGAAGACCTCCATGAAGCTCTTCTTAGCTTCCATGAACGTCTACTTTGCGCATTCTAAATCAAACTCAAGTTCCTTTGCGGGAGCCTTGCGAACCCATGTATCTTCCTTAGGCTGCTTCTCCTTATTTTCCCCTGTGGTTGCTCTGCTTCTGAGCATTATGTTCACAGTTGGGTCTTCTTCGCACACTTTAGACCTTATCATTTGGATATTTTGAGTCGGAGGAGGCTGGAGTACCCCTTTCTCGTGAATCTATGCGATCAACATAGGACAATCTATTATTTCATGATCAAACTGAGCACAGTATGAACAAGATATTCTTGTCAGGTTGGTACAATCACAGGTGTAGTGCCATGGTCCTCCGTAATTGTAACAAATTAACTATCTGTGGCCCCTTCCTAGTCCCATTCCTCCTCGTCCTCGACCTCGCCCATGAAATCTAACTCGCACCATCCTCGCAGCTGGGTCGAGGGCTCGCATTTCTGTCTGCACCCTATAGGTTGGGGTCCGATCCATCATTAACTTGTAACTGCGACAAGTGTGCTCGTCGTGGCGTACTGACCTACAAAAATTACAAAACAACTGTTGGGGAGTCTATATATACTTCTGCAACAAATTACAATTATCTGTCATGTGTTTTCCTCCTATCTGACATATCACGCAGCATAACATGGGTGTCGTACTTGGCCCTACCTGTGCCTCTGGTCTCAATATCATTGGCCCCCCTCTTGCCAAGTAGTTCATGAATACTGGACAGTGGTCCTTGTCATGGCCCTGGCCTTTGCATTTTATTCACCATACTTCCTCACGCGCCTCTGGACGCGGTGCCCTATCCTGCCTCAAGCTCTGCATTTCCAGGCAGAGATTTCGTAGTAGCGCATGGATTTGTTGAACTCCCAACCTTGGATCTTGTATCTGGGTCTCATGCAACCTCATCGCCATTTCCAACGCTTCAACCTGTTAGGTAGCGGATCCCCCTAGAGCATGTTTTGGGACTTAAAGCCCGAGTGTTGGTAAATATAATGTAAATACTCCGCGAAATGTGGGTGCTGAGCGCGAGAGTCTAAGATGAGTCATAAGGTTGTATGCCCTAAAATAATGTAATTTAATGTAAAGTTGTGTCATCCTACCCATGGTCTGCGAACCATGGGATTGTATAAATAGAGCAAGGCTCTAAGTGTAAAAAGAGTTATGAGTTTTTGGCAAGTAATAGATGGATGTGAAGGCATGGTTAGAGGATAGAAGTGGATCTGAAGGTATTGGGTCCTAGTAGTAGGTAAAGGCTCTGTAGCTGAGTGTGCAGAGGCCTAGTAGAGTCTATAACTGAGTGCGTAGACCCTTGCAACTCAGTGCGCAGTGTGGAGTTGAGTTTGTATTGAACTGAACTTGAAAAGGATCATTAATAAAGTTAAGTTTATTCGGCATATTGTGCATCTGTTTCGTAGATATATATTTTGATGTTTGGAGTTAATGGTATTGGTTTATCTATATCCATGCACTTGTATGTATGTTTATGTATGAAAAAATTCGAAGTAATTAACAAATAGAACCTAACTAAGGAAGACTTGGGTAATTAGTACTAGTCACACTACGGCTGGATCTGCACAAAGGTAGTCCCACATGAAGCAAGGAGCCCGCTAGTGTGAATAATCTAGTAAGCGCAAAGGTTGAATCGTGTACCTATTGCCCATATCAGACATCCCTTAGGCAGATCCCCATCCCGGAAATGGAACCATTTGTTGCTTACATGGGGCCTGACCCAAGTTCAACAGTGAGTTTAGTTAAGCAAATCCTGATACTATTGACCCTTTTGGCAACAGTTCACCGAGCACGAACTGAGATCTCATCCGAAGTAGTATGGGAGGGTGTTGGAACTAGGTTTCTGCACCCTGGGGATGTCTAATATGGGCAATAGGTACGCGACTCAACCTTAATGCTTACTAGATTACATGCACCAGCGGGCTCCTTGCGTCTTATGGGACTGCCTTCACGCAAATCCAGCCGCAGTGCGACCAATATTAATTACCCAAGTCTTCCTTAGTTAGGTTATGTTCGTTAATTACTTAGAAAGTTTTCATACATAAACATACATACAAGTGTTCGCATATAGATAAACATATATCATTAATGCCGAAAATCAAAATATAAATCTACGAAATAGATGCACAATATGTTGAATCAACTTAGCTTTATTAATGATCCTTTTCAAGTTTAGTTCAATATAGACCCGACTCCGCCCTGCACACTTAGCTACAGGGTTCCGCGCACTCAGCTGCGGACTCTACTAATTAATGATCCTTTTTAAGTTCAGTTCAATACAGACTCAACTCCGCCTTGCGCACTCAATTGCGGGGGCCTGCGAACTCTACTAGGCCTCTGCCCACTCAGCCCCAGAGCCTTTACATACTACTATGACCTAATACCTTCAGATCCACTTCTATCCTCTAACCAGGCCTTCGCATCTATCTATTACTTGCCAAAAACTGAGAACTCTCTTTACACTTAGAGCCTTGCTCTATTCATACAATCCCATGGTCCGCAGACCATGGGTAGGCCGACACAACTTTACATTAAATTACATTATTTTAGGGCGGACAACCCTATGACTCATCCTAGACTCTCGCGCTCCGCGCCTGCATTTCGCGAAGTCTTTACATTATATTGACCAACACTTTGGCTTTAAGCCCCAAAAGCATGCTATGGGGGGATATGTTGCCTAACAGTAGCTATGCTGGCACTTGGGTCGGCCGGAAAGTGACCGTTAGAGCCACTATTCATGATGTGATGCTTGGTTTGAGACCAAATGGAGTGGGTAGCAAGCATTTAAGACGAACTTTATGGGCTAGATTATTGAAAACCTGCTGCCAATCTAGCATTAATGGATCGAATGTGGGGGGAGCGGTCAAATTCAAATTCAAAAGGTGCTATAAATTACAAAGGGTTGTCTAGCAAACAACACTTGGAAATTTGAGAACTGAGTTGTTGCGCGCTCAAATATTCATGGACGGAGACTTGTTCGATATTCTGAAGGAAAATTCGTTACTTGAGCAATTACCAGAGATGCTGAGAGAACTGTGGAATCGCACTATGGAAACACCCGAAGAAGTCATGGATACTGAAGAAATGACCGTCAAAGAAACTGCATAGGCAATTACGAAAGTGGAAGCCCGAGAGAGCACCGGGATAGTCGTTGAGATCCTTAAATCACTGTGCACACCGATACCTTATAAGGATAAGCAAGCTATGGTATGGGTGTGCATCTCACCTAGAAATCCACTGAGGACCAAGCTCACAATGGAGGAAAAGGGGAAGGCCATTAATTTGGAGGCCGATGAGGAGGAAGAGTTTGAAGAAATCCTAGTTGAGGAGGAGGATGTAGAGATGGAAGTCGAACCCTAGGGTGTAGACTCTCCCACCAGGTTACCTACATATGTTCCTCCATTGAAAGGTAAAGCTAAGGTGCCCAAGTATATAGATGAGAGTAAGAGTTCTCTACAAACTCTGTTGCTCCCTAATGACATTATTTTTGAAGGAGTGCACTTGGGATGGGTGCCCGTACTAAAATTTGAAGATTGGGACCTCACGTACCATGAAATGTTCCCACATTTAGAGACCACGCAGCTAATTCACTAGATGATAGATGTGTCGGCTGGAATGATAGAGTTGGAGCTATGTAAATGGCTCAAAGGTGTTGAGAAAGCAGGGTTTCTAAACCTGCTCTGGGTGCTACATTACCACCTCGCCCCAGTGACCATTTTTGTCATCAGGCAGCTACTCTGCTTGGTGCATGATGGGTGCTTGTGGCTAGAGGAGCCCATCCACATCATAGACCATCTGATTCACAAGATTATACGGCTCCCTTGTGCAGGGGAGGACCCAACGAACATTTCAAAAGGAAAGAGTGATGATTTGGCCATTGCAGAGGCCATGAAAAAGAAATTTATGTTGGAGAAGAAGAAGAAGCAAGGGTACGCCACCTCTAGCATCAACAACCCTGTAATTAAGGTTGCGACGCAGATATTGGCAGGGAAGGTGACGCGGAAGTGCCGTGCGGATGAGGTTCTCACATCGGTGGTTGCACTAGCAACAAAATGCGTAGAAGGGATCCAATTCAACTGGGAAAACTATCTATGTGGTGAGTTCCTTGAGAACTACTGGGAGGCACAGGAGTAGGGTAAAACATTCCATGATGCATGGCTCTTGTTGTTGATAGTACTGGTGGCATGGGAGTTGCCTGAAGATAGCTAGTTCTCGTCAATCATGCAGGACCTTCTAGAGGCAGTGAAGTACGCTTTGTTGTGGGTAGCCAGGAACACACAGAGGATAAGGGAGAGCAAGATTTTTTGGGTGCTCATGGAGATGAATATCAGAATGGGGATTAATCCAAACCGTGATTATCACCCATGGTCTACAATAGTCTACAGAGCTTCGTGGAGTTCAAAGCAGACTTCTACCATGTCTTCATCAGGGTGTGGAAGCACCCTACAAAGACGTGGTATGATCTACCTTACTTAGCTACCAACGATGTAATTTTTGTGGTCCTTGAGTCTTGGCCGCCAAAGTGGCATGCTCCAGCTGGCTCCGCGGTGGAAGCAGAGAAATCCACTGCACAATAGAAGAAGGAAGAAATGAAATTGTGGATGTTGCAATTGGTGGAAAAACGCAAGAAGGAAGAAGCAATGGCTGAGGCCCAGGTAGCACACGATGTTGCGAAGTTGGTTGAGGAACAGTAGAAGATAGAAGAAGAAGAGTGTGAAAGACAGAAGCTGCCTTCACCCGAGCCAGAAATAGACACGGAACAAGGTGGCACGGACCTGCAAACAATGTCCACCCAACTAAAATGTTCACGCCCAAGAGAGCAGGTAGGCCCATGAAAGAAGACAAAGGCCTTGAAAACATCTTTTGACCCTATCACCCTTACTAAAGGAGACTTGCACGATATTGGTGAAAAGGTGAGGGACATCACTGCAAAGGCCCTCTAGCAGTTTGAGGAGCAACACCAGATGGTATTGGGGGCTCTCTGGACGCACATATAAGAGTTGCAGGTGTGCACTCCGCAGGCTGGCACAGTGTCAACCAGCCTTGTAGTCACCACATCCATGCCCGAGGAAATGTTGTGCATTAGGATGACCAACACAATAGTGCTACCAGATGGAGCATTCATTACAGAAAATGAGGCTGACAGACCTGTGGTCAGTAGCTTGAAAGGCATCAGGTTAAACATGGTTGTGCTTCAGCGAGAGACGCTCTATATTTTTTAGGATGGAGTCACTGCAGAACTACGCACTAGGGAGAGTCACCCGCTACAAGTAATGAGCGAGCAGGGCATAAACATTGAACAGTTGAGCCTGCAGCGCAACGAGGCAGTGACACAAAATAGACAGATAGTGCAGGTGGTGGAGGAAGCCTGCCAGATGGTCCCAGAGTTGGTCATCCAAGCAGAGGAACCGATGGAGGCGTGCATTCGAAAGTTAGTAGCAGGGGTACGCGACACCAGAGTAGAAATGGTTAGGGTTCAGTTGGAGTTGAATCTTCAAATAGAAGAACTGCAATTGAAGGCGTAACCTTCAACTCCGTTGGAATTCAAGGAATAGCGCACCACCAGATCATAACAACAGTGACGGCGGTTAACAGTGTAGTGACAGACTACACGAAGTTGTTCGAGCAGTCGTTCGAGGTCCTCACCACCCTGTAGTAGGACCCGAACATAGAGCACCTAGAGACAAAGGCACGCGAGTTGCAGCAGAGATGTGATGAGGTAAAAGGCACCACACAGACAGTTGCCCTTACATAAAGGCTCGCAAGGATGTAGCAGGAAAAGGTGCTCAAGGAGTAGGTGGATGTTGCTCGGCATAAGGAAGTAGTTTTGAAAGCGCACCTACAGCTGTGGATTAATGAGACGTATAACATTACAGCCTCCATTGAAGCAAAGCTTGTGCAACTGCAAGCAAATCAGGAAAGGATTCAGGGCAGCAGTTTGATGAAAGCGGTTACCAAACAACGCGTAGAGGAAGTTCAGCAGGCAGCCACTTAGTGCGTTGTTGAACTTGCAGTGATCCACTCAGAGTTGGGGGGTCTTTGTGCAAATATCTTCGCACCTACAGAGTGACTAAGGGAGAGTCACGATGTTTTTATTGGGGGCCTATTTAGCGCAGGATCCCCTAAGGGAAGTTTTGTGGCTTAGAGCCCAGATTTTGGTCAGTTTTGTAATTCCAATGTAAAGACACCGCATTTTGTGGGAGCGTAGTTGTTAAAGAGTCATAGGGTTGTCCGTCCTTAATTTTGATAATGTAATGTCAATTGTAGAAGATCTACCCACGGTCTGTGGACCATGGGATTGTATAAATAGAGCGAAGCTCTAAGTAGTTAAGGCAGCTAAGCATATCACAATATGGAAAAGATATGATGTATGCGAGATAGTTCTCAAGTGTAAAGTCTAGTTTTGGATCGTAACGTAGGAAGAGGATCTGCAGCTGAGTGTGTGGAGGCCTAGTAGTCTGCAGCTGAGTGTGCAGACCCCTGCAGCTGAGTGCGCAAGGCAAGTCGAGTCTGTAAACAGTCGAAGTATTAATAAAGAGAAGTTTCTATCAATTCTGCGTCTTTATTTTTTGTTTTATGCATCTGTTATATTGGGTATGAATTTCACTTTTAATGCTTATATGATGTGCGAATGTGTATAATTGTATTGGCTAATTGAACGCAAGATAGAAAATCTATTTATGCGAAGATAATTAAGACCTGTTAATAAGATTAGTAAGATACTTGGCGTAGTTTAGGAGATATCGCAGTTCACTACCTTAGCAGTGCGAAAGGACTTTAACCCATGGTGAGGACTGCGCAAAAGTCAATTATAACAAATCACGAAGGTACTAAAGGGTAGAAGAGTGTGCGAAGCAACCTGCACAAAGGTAGGCTTAGTTGGACTAAACCGACATCACATCCATCTCTAGGGTGCAGAAACTTGGTTCCAGCATCCCCCCATAGTGCTTCGGGTGAGACTTCAGTCCGCGCTCTGTGGGCTGATGCCGAAAGGGCCAGTAGTGTAGGGATTTGTTTGGCTAAATAACTTTGAACCTAGGGGAGGCCCCCATAAGCCAACAATGTGGGAGGAGGGTGTTACAAAAAATGTGTTAAAAGTGTCCTTTGTGTAGTAGTGATTTCACCACTATATTTACAAGTCTCCAAAAGATTTCAATAAAGGATTGTGCCAAACAATGTATACATTAAAATATTTAACAAATATTTTACTTTTTGTCGAAAAAAAATTGTACGCTACTATCATGAGCATATTTTTCACATCAAAATACTAAGCATATTCACATAAATATCAATATCAAAACATGCAGGTTTCAATTGTCTTACTCACTTTGATGACAAATGCAACAAGAGAAGAAACACACGCAGCCCAGAACCAACGCCAACAGTGGATGCCAAGGAACACAAATACCAGGGAGACCGACAATTAACAAAGGTGCTAGAAAAATAGAGACAAGCTAAGGTGAGCAAAACCATACAGATTAATTTTTTTTTAAGACTCTTGTAACATCATGAAACTGATTTAATTTCCCCAAGTAGCCACGTAACTCACTAAAGGGCCTACCACCCATATTTCCAATCTATCTAGTTGAATTGTTCAACCCTTTCAATTTCCTCTACTACCACGTTATGAGCTGAAAAAGGCCACTATTTTTATTAATAGTTTATTAAAAAAATATCAAATAATTTTTATAAATAGTTCTTTCTTTCTTTTTTAAGCTTGGTAGGTCCATCCATTTTCTATTATGTATTAGGCAAATTTACACCACATAGATTGGTTGGGTCGCTCAACTTTCCCCAAGGGGAAACCAAGTATGTTGGCCACCAGTCAGCGTTATATGCCATCCAAAACAAAATTTCTTTAGTCTTTCTAGCCAAGCTAGAGAAGTCTCAATCTCATGTCCAGATACTACATAGGTGTAAAAAATAACATATGCAACATGAAACTTAAAAGCTAACTACATAAATAAAAACTAAGCATAAGGAATCTAGTCTTTCTGCTCTTTTTGCTCATTGGAGATAGAGGCTACAAGAACAGGATCTTCAGTAGTTTCCCCTGGGATTCCATACAACTCCAAGATGCAAGGGATGTGGCGATCGATTCGATCCATCCTGATCTCTTGTTTGTGCAACTGAAAGAGGATTTTTTCCATGCTTTTTTTATAGCTTGGTAGGCCCTGCACTATTACCGCCATCCCCATAGAGATTTGTTCCATCACTTTTCCAAGAAGACTTTTCCTTAAGAAATACAAATCAAGGGTGTGTTTAAACTGAGTAATTCTACCCCGAGTATTCTCTGGATCTGGGACCAACGTCCTCCAATTGTCAATCTCTTCCTATCATTCACTTTCTTGCTTAATCTTCGCTTCCCAGTCTTCAAACAACTTCCGAATTCCCGCGTTCGTCTCATCTTGGCATGCCACTCCTACCTCTGCTATGAGGTGCTCGACAGGCTTACGACCCGTGCGAGCTTTCGATATGCTCGGCCCCTTGCCTGCTCGATGGGGCGAGCCTCTCCTACCTCGGCCACATCCTCTCGCTGCTCGAGCCATAATTTGTGCAGTGACGCCTTTGGACAATTAAATACTTTTTATTATATAGTTTTTTAAAAACTTTTTCCTCAAAGTTTTAATTTATTTTTATATAGTTTTATTAAAAGTTTTAAATTTATTTTTTATATAGTTTATTAAAATAGTTATAGGTTTTTTAAATAATTTATTTATTTGAAAAATATATATATAATTTCAATAATTTTTTATATATAATTTCTTACTAGATAGTTCTGGTTTATTAATAATTATTTTTAAATAATTTTTTCTTTATTTTCTTTTAATTTCCTTTTTAATTTATATTCCTTTTATTTAATTTAAACGCTTTCCAATATAGATTATAGTTTACTATTATATTGTTAAGTCTTTAAATAAAATTAAAGAAAAAAAATTATAAAGAAAACTAAGTTATTACATCAATGTACTATACATTTCACTTTATACAAATGTCTCGATAGATGTATCTCTAATTTAGCCTCGGTAACTTCTAACTCTCATGTGGTCGATGACATTTCCAATATGTAGCACAGACCATTAGGTAAATTATTCAAACTTTTTTGTTTTAAGGTTTGTGTTACCTTACGACTTCGCAGTCGATCATCTACATAGACGAAGGATATACTTCGGCATATTTTTTTTAGATAATTTCAACAACTTTTCCTCCATCAAAGATCTTTTCCTCCACCGAAGATTGAAATAGATACGCTATCCACTAAAAATATTCAAACAATTAAAATTCACAATTTAGTAAAAAAAATAAAATTGTATCACAAAAGACAAAATAACTAATGGCTAGATCTCTTTTATTTTTAATCGAATTTATTTTAAATTTAGTTAAAATTTATTAAAATAATAAATTTAAATTGTTAAATTTACGTAATCTATCTTTTAAATATTTTCAATTGATTTATATATTTAAAATACAATTAAACCAATATAAATAAAGATGTCCCTGCAACTTATATATTCACATTAAAAACAAAAAAAAACATAATCAAAATAAATAGATAAAATCAAACCATAAAAAACTAGAAAAAAAGTGTTTTTATTATTAAAAGTATTAAATAATGTTTTGTTTCAAAGTTATAAATAGATAAAAACCAAACCCTAATGTAATTAGAAAAAAAATGTTTTTATTATGAAAAATATTAAATAATTTTATCTTTCAAATTTGTTAATTGAATTATGTCAGGTAGTTAAAAAAAATCATGGGATCCTCTTTACAGAAATTCAATTTTAACAAATAGCTTAATAAATTTTATTGTAAAGAATTTAACTTTGTTGTTAAAAATGGATAATCTTTTTTAAAAATATCTAGTTGAGTGAAGGAAGACTAAATGAATGAAAGCCACCAAACACATTGGGCAGTCTATGACATGGTTTTCCATTAGTCCCACTAAACAATAAATGTGATTCCATCACAGAATCGAACTTCTTTCTACATTTTCAAAACACCACCCGACGATTTAGTCAAAATCCACATAATAAGAAGAAAATAATTCAAAACATATACCTAATCCCAAAAACGGTTTGGGGCTCTCAAAACAAGAGATTTGGAGACGTAAAACTGTTAGGAATGATCCCTGTTGAGCTCAGATGTCCAGCACTACAATTCCCAACTTCAATACTCATGGTTTTAAAGGCAGTACAAGGTTATATGAGCATATTGCTGTGAAGTAATATTTATTTGTTTCTCTAGGTGTCCGTTCTCCGCTTTCAGATAGGCCACCTGAGCGTTTAGCTCGTTCAAGCGAAGCTATTTCCGGAGCCGAGACCTCCTTGCAAATTCTCTGTTAGACAACATCCTTTTCTACTTTCTCACGTCTATCAGTTGCTGATCCTCTGCTGCAGCACAGGCTGAAATGCTCCAACAATGTGAAATGGGCTCCCCATTTCCTCTAGGACGATTCAATGAACCCTGAATTGGGTAGCTCTTGTCCACAGACACGGGTACTGATTTCTTTGTGGGCACTGAAGTTTTCGCCCCAGAAGCATTCCGATTAGCAGAAATGTTCATATTGTCATATTGGGTACTGTCGCCATATGATATACTTCTCCGCTGAATTGTACTAGCTAGATTGGGAATACAGAGTTTTTGTCGATGCCCATTTAGTTTGAATGAGAAACAAGCATCTGATTGGACTACAAAGCTCCTAAAGAGATCGAAACAAGGATAAACCTTTCAGATCCTTCCCTGATAATCACTGTTTGCACCAAAAATGAAAAAGTTGCAATTGTTGCTTTATTGCAGCGCCTTTTTGCAAGTGAGGAATTGATTTTGGATGGAGATAATGTTGGAACTACTACACATCTACATGTGGACTCTTAGTTAGAGCATGCGACTACATGCAACTACTACACATCTACATGCAGACTCTTAGTTAGAGCATGGGACTGCATGCAAGATTCCTTTTGCATGATTTACTCCTTGATTTGCTCCTTCTTTAACTCCGCAACTGGTTAGTTCTTCTGCATGATTTACTCCATGATTTGCTCCTTCTTTCACTCCGCAACTGACTAGTTATATCCAGAACTTGTTGTAGGTGTTGAGTCTTCTCGTTGATCACCACTATGGTGCATTACCTTGGAATATTCACCGAGTAATGCTATATCATGAGCATTGTAACCTATTTTCTAATGAATCATTCTTTTCTTCTTTCGATTTTCTTTTAGTGTTTTTTCTCTGCAAAGCTGTGTGTTCAACCTTTACTAGCTAGATTCATTTGTGCAGGTTTTCTAACACATTTACATGGTATCAGAGCCCACAGGTTGCTAGATAAAAGTCGCACCAGTACTTTATTTTGTAGGTATTACAGCTTGTAGATCGAAGATTGACAGAAAAATGGAGTTTCCGAAAGCATCGATCCTAACACCGTACAACTATCACGAATGGAAGGACCAAACGGCTCGATACCTTTGTCATAAAGGGTTGTACAGGATTACCATGGTTACAGAAGTGGAACCCACTTCAGCCATAGAGAAATCCAAGTACCTCAACCGTATGGATGAGGCCCACGGATCCATATGCATGTGCATCTCTCCAAAGTTGCAGTTTCATCTATCTGCCTGCAATACTCCCAATGATATTTGGAAAAAGGTTGAAGATCTCTACAGGAAATAGGATGAGATGAAAGGACATATGCTCGAAGTGGAGCTGCTGTCATCGGATCCACAGAGCTATGACATAATTCAAGACTTCTTCACCAAATATAATGATTTATTGCCGCAACTCAACGGTTGTGGAATTGACAAATCCAAGGAGGAGAGTCGCCAAGTTCTCTCTATTATGTCAAAGCTCGGACCAGAATACTTCATCTTTGTGTCTACATTTCATTCAATACGGCTCGCAACAGGTAAATCCTACACTATGCCTTCTCTCAAAGAATTTATGGAGTCCTTATTTTTGAGCAATATAAACTCATTGGCATGGGGAAAATCAAACCTCCAAAAGCGCATGCACTTGCTGTGCATGATGGCAGCCACAATAAAAATCACAGACCTGATTCAAATCAGAACAATCAGCAGCAAAAAGACAAGGGAAAAGCGCATTCCCATCCAAAGAAGGAAGGGTACACCAAGCCCTTCAATGACTCCTCTAACTCGAGAAATGAGAAAGGGAAGAAAGGAAACAGATCCACCTACTGTCAAAGAGGATTCCATCTATAATCCTCTTGCATGAAGAAACAAATTGACCAAATGGTAGAAATCCTTCAGAAGCACAACCTTGGGGACCACATCCCTTAGGGCGCCAAGAAGAAAATTGAGGATCCGCCACACGGGAAAAGTAACAATTTTCATGCTTTAGTTGCAATTAATTCTTCTCCTGATGCATGGATTATAGATTCTGGTGCATCACATCATATGGTTGCTGCAAAGGAAGTCTATTCCTCTTTGGATGCATGCAAAGGACCTCCCATCCTCATGGGAGATGACTCACCTATTGAGGTCACCGGAAAAGGTAGAGTGGAACTTTTACATGGAAGCTTTGAAGATGTGCTTCATGTTCCAAAACTTTTGGTAAACCTGCTTTCAGTTTATCAAATCACTCATGCCGGCACTGGAAAGAGAGTGGAATTCACTCCAGATGCAGTGAACATATACGATCTACATAGCAGCTCCAAAATTGCAACTGGTGAGGTAAACAATGGAGCTAGACTGTATACATTTTCTAAATTTATTGAATCTGAATCCTCCTTATTGCTTACACATGTTGATGATAGTAGTAGGCTTTGGCACGAGAGGTTTGGTCACTTAAATTACAGGTATATGCAGTAGCTAAGCAAGAATGAGATGGTGGAAGGCTTGCCAAATATCAGTTTCTCCAAAGGAGTTTGTGAAGGGTGTGTCCTTGGCAAACATACCAGAGAAAAGTTTGACACAGGCAAGACTCACAAAGCATCCTCTCCTCTAGATCTGATCCATAGTGATCTCATGGGGCATTTTCCTCATCCTTCCATCAACAAAGCAAGGTATGTGCTTACATTTATTGATGATTTCTCACGGTATACTTGGGTGTATCTTCTCAGGGCTAAATCTGAAGTTTTCGCGCACTTTGAAGATTTCAAAGCACTAGTTGAGACATAGTCAGAGAGAAAGATCAAAGCCCTCCATATAGACAATGGGGAGGAATATGTTAACAAAGGACTTCAGAACCTTTGCCTTTAGTCCGGCATACAGTTGCAGTACACAGTTCCATACACTCCGCAGCAGAACGGAGTTGCTGAGAGAAAGAACTAATCTCTCAAAGAGATGGCTTCCTGCATGTTGCATGCTAAGTCACTCCCTCATAAGCTATGGGCCGAAGCACTTAATTGTGCTAACTACATCTAGAACAGATCTCCTCATAGGTCTATCAAGGATCAGACTCCCTTTGAGGCTTGGAGTGGCACTAAACTGGAGGTCACCCACTTCCGTGTTTTCGGCTCCAAAGCATGGGCTAGGATCCCCTCTGAAAAGAGGAAAGCTCTTGATCCACAGAGCATTTAGTGCATCTTTGTTGGATACCCTGATGGTGTGAATGGATACTGACTCCTGATTCCCTCTACTGATAAGCTCATGATTGAGCGAAGTGTCAAATTTGAGGAAATTCTCTCGCATGCACCTCAATCGCCGCATGCAGACACCTTTTATCTACCTCATGTCCGAGATGATGACTCAGTACACTCAGATGCAGATACAGAGCATGCAGATGCCGAGGTAGAGCATGCAGATGCAGAGACAGAGTCTTTAGATACAAATCTAGTGCATGCAAATGATGAACCACATCAAAGTCCAGATCAGGCTTCCAGCAATGAATCATATTCCCCTATCATAAATCAGAGAACAAGGAGCTTACGTGAGATATATGCACAAGACCACCCAGCTGTTAGAAATGGTCTTGTGGGGGATAATTCTGATCTGCAGAGGACTAGCTTAGAGTTTATTGAGCCTCCTCTTGTCCTCACTGCCACTGAACCATCACCATCCTGGCATTGTCATTTGGTTCAGTCTTCTGATCCACAGTCTTATGCTGAGGCTGCTGGGTCTTGGGAGTCTACCATGGAGGAGGAGTATAACTCTCTCCTCGAGAACCAGACTTGGGATCTGGTCCCCCTTCCTTCAGGAAGGAAACTTGTCCGATGCAAATGGGTCTACAGGACCAAGAGTGTTGCAGATGGGAAAATCACCAGATGGAAAGCAAGGCTAGTAGCCAAAGGCTTTCAACAAGTGCATGGCATTGATTATGACGAGACATTTGCTCCAATAGCAAAGATGGATTCCATACGCCTTACACTTGCCATTGCGGCTGCCCAGCGGTGGGAAGTATATCAGATGGATGTGAAGAATGCCTTTCTTCATGGAGACCTATCTGAGGAGATCTACATGGAGCAGCCACATGGTTTCATTCAGGATTCATCTTTGGTTTGCAGACTAAAGAAATCTCTCTACGGCCTTGAGCAGGCCCCGAGAGCCTGGTACGCGAAGATGGATTCTTTTCTCTTATCACAAAACTTTGAAAGATGTAAGTCTGATTTGAATGTTTACATGCTTAGGACACATGATTCTCTTCTTATCTTAGTTTTGTATGTAGATGATCTCCTAGTCACTGGCAACTCAGCTTCAGCCATTACTACAGTCAAGAGGGCCTTGCATGATAGGTTCTTGATGACGGACATGGGTCCATCATACTTCTTTCTTGGTCTTGAGATTAGCCAGGATGCCACAGGCATCAAACTCTCTCAGGCTAGGTATGAACGGGATCTCCTCGAGAGATTTCCCATGACTGACTGCAAGCCAGCACCAACTCCTTTTCTGTCTGGGGTCCACCTTGAGGATGGAGGTGACACCCCATTAGTTGATAGCACTCTCTATCGATAGCTAGTGGGGAGCTTATTGTACCTCACCCACTCTAGACCAGATCTCTCATATGCAATAGGGGCAGTTTATAGATACATGCAAGAGCCACATGAGCTACACTGGAATGCTGCCAAACGCATCCTTCGATATGTGTAGGGAACCATCACCTTCGGGATTCACTATGCAGCGGGCACTGCATTGAATCTCCTTGGCTTCACAGATTTTGATTGGGCAGGAGACAGCATTGATCGCAAGTCCACCTCCGGATATTCACTCAGTCTAGGATCTAGTCCTATCTGTTGGTCGAGCAAGAAGCAGGCTGCTATTGCTCTCTCTTCAGCTGAGGGCAAGTACAGAGGAGTAGTCAACATCACCATTTAGGCTCTGTGGCTACAACACTTCCTCATTGAGTTGGGCGTCCAGTTCCACTAGCCCATTGTCATCTGGTGTGACAACCAGAGCACTCTCAAATTTTGCAAGGATCCAGTATAGCGGCAGCGGACGAAGCACATAGAGATCCATATGCACTACATCAGAGACTTAGTACATGATCGGGTCATTGATTCGTAGTTTTGTCCCTCAGCAGAACAAACTGCAGACATCTTCACCAAGACATTCACTGAGCAGAAGTTTTGCTCTCTGCGTGATCGTCTTGGAGTGAAGGACACATTTGCTTAGCAACTGTCTTTTCTTCCTCTTTTCTTTTGATTACATTGTATTTTGAGGGGGGGGTTTTCCCACAAGGTTTTCCCTCTTTCCTCAATTTTAGTACAAGTTGCACTGTATTTTGGGTGATCTTTGGCTTTAGTTGCCAGGGCCCATTTTCTATTTTTCCCCATAGTGGTGTTCAGGAGGGGTGTTGGAACTACTACATACCTACATGCGGACTCTTAGTTAGAGCATGCGACTACATGCAACTACTACACATCTACATGCAGACTCTTAGTTAGAGCATGGGACTCAATGTAAGATTCATTTTGCATGATTTACTCCTTGATTTGCTCCTTCTTTAACTCCGAAACTAGTTAGTTCTTCTGCATGATTTACTCCATGATTTGCTCCTTCTTTCATTTCACAACTGGCTAATTATCTCCGGAACTTGTTGTAGGTGTTGAGTTTTCTCATTGATCACCAGTATGGTGCATTACCTTGGAATCTCCACCCAGTAATGCTATATCATGAACATTGTAACCTATTTTCTAATGAATCATTATTTTTTTTTTCAATTTTCTTTTAGTGTTTTTGCTCTGCAAAACTGTGTGTTCAACTTTTACTAGCTAGATTCATCTGTGCAGGTTTTCTAACATATTTACAGATAACACCATATACCCAACTCAATAAGAAACAATAAAAGTATTAAGCCTTAAACTGATTTGAGATACAAAATTTGGGAGTTTTCAAAGAAACCCAAATGACATAGCCTTGCCACAATAGGCCACAATGGTGAAAATGAGAAAGTGAACATAGATAGGATCTTTAGCCTCCCACTCACAGCCCAGTGGATTGTATTGATAACTGCCACTCCACAACTACATAAACTGAAATGATAGCATTCAAATAACTTCGATATATTGGATTACCAGCAAAAAAATATACTATGCCCATATCACAATTAAAGGCCTCTGGTCTCTCTAAGTAGGCTGTGTGGACCTTCCAAGCAACCCTAGGAAAATATACCCGAGTCCTTAATTAACCAACTCAAAATCGAAATTCTAGTTACATAAAGATACATCTCTCTTCAAATTCGAATTACGTGAAGAGATCAGTAGAGCTTCTAATTACATTATCATATATATCTATTCGAACTCAAAGTATATGAAGAGATCAAATGACTTATCATGGTGAAACTTTTGTTATGTCTGAAATTTCTGTCCAATTCTTATGAGAGACCTGATTGCAAACAATATTAGTTTACCACCAAATTAAATTAAAAGCACTCGACATTAATTATGGTATTTCTGAATTGTTGATCAGCCAACTCCTGAAAAACCTGGCGACAAAAACGGCCGTCCCTTCAAACCTCCATTCCTGTGGGCCGCCGTCCATAAGGTTGACAGTTTTCTAACTTTCGCGATCGATTTAGGTGAAAACCGCCATATCTGCAAAGTTCATTAATCATTTCCGTCAAAGCTAACGACGGGCAGGTCGATGTCGGCGGTCGCCCTTGCCCTGCCCTTCGACTCCATTTAAGGTGGATGGGATATTATTCGTTTCGTTGTATTGGAATCCTGGTTTGTTGTACATTTGTACGAATCCCGGTGAAATCTTCAATACCTCCTATTATGAATTTTTTCAGACACTACATGATAATGTGCTTGCGAAGTAATCCCAAATTCCAGTCTATCGCATATCTGCCACTGTGGGCGCCGACAAATTCGCCACTGGTTTCATTGTCTGTTAAATGATGGCCTATCTCTTCGGTTTGTCTAGAACCAACTTGTTAGGTTTAAAAAAACATCTTAACCATTGACAGTATCTATTATAAAATTATTCATTGTCATCGAAGTCAACACTGTGCTTCTTTCCTAACAGACCTCTATGGGTTTAGCTGAGCCTGATCATGCTGGGGAACAGCCACATCTGCTGCGGATTATGAAGGTACCCACATCACAGAACCGGTTCAGAAACTTCTTCATGTTACAGAAATTGATTTATACATCAATATAGCCCAAGGAATTTGCAAAGGAATGCCGCTGGAAAATACCAAAATAGGTTGCACAGACTAAAATCGTACCTGAACATTATCATAAATCTTACATGTGCCGAAAGAAGAAAGCGAAAATAAAAGCATAATATAAATTAAGCAAAAGAGAGGCATCCATGATTGTGATGCGTGTGGCTTTTTTAAAATGTTATTGACATGTTTTTTATTAAATTGTGGAAGTAATTCTAAACAAAAGTTTCCATATATTATTCAAAATTTATAATATACTCGCACCAATTTGAGAATTTTGACTAAGTTTTTGACTGAGTTATTAAATAGGATAGGGAAAAAAACAATGCGGTGTTTGTGGAATTATGGGGTTCAAATTATTTATTTATTTTATATATAGATGAAATGTAATGTTGTATTTTAAATATAATTAGCAAATTGTTTTTAAAGGTGTAAAGGTATATTGAAGGAATAGGAGATTTAGGAAAATTATCTAGCCACTCACTCTAATGCAATGTCATTAGCATTAATCGTTTTTATGACTGGAGCAAAATTGCTCACTCTAATGTAATCCCATCAACATTAATTGTTTCTATGAGTGGAGCAAAATTGCTTTTAGATAAAATGCAAACATCCTTAATGGTTTTTATGAGTGCATTAATTGTTTCTATGAGTACCAGCAGCACTAATCGTTTTTATGAGTGGATTCACGCCAATGCAATCCTAGCAACATTAATCATTTCTATGAGTGAAGCAAAATTGCTTTTAGATAAAATGCAAGCATCTTTAATCGTTTCTATGAGTGAAGAAAAATTGCTTCTCAATAAAATGTAAACATCTTTAATGATTTATACCATTAGAACATGTTGAGTGTGAAGCCAAATTCATGGACGATTCTAGATCAGATCTTTCTAGATCTCTAGGATTCTAGATCCTCCTACACCGCCAATGGTTTCTAGATCATTCCAGATCTCCATCTGAATCACACATAGGATTCTAGATGCTTCTTTTGCCTCTATAAATTTGTAATTTCTTTGGCCAAGGAAAGCAAGCCAAGGCCCAAGCCTGTTATGTAATGCAAAATGATTTATGTTCTCCAATGACTGTTTTATCTATTTCGTTGTTTCTGACTAAGTAATCTTGTTGTTTCTCCATTTTTCTGTCTCTGAAATTATTCTCTGCTATTGTCGTCTAAGTCTCTGGGTATAAACTCGTTGTGTGTTATGTATGCTCTGGTCTAACAGCTGGTATCAGATCTAGGGTCGAATATCCACTACGCAAGCCGCTTAGTGCCATCGCCTTGCTCTGGCAGCGTTCGTTAAAACATTGGTTGTTATCCCTGGAGCTATTGAAGGATCTGTCCACGAAATAGTTGAGGAACACGGGAACTAAAAGACAGTTGCTGCAATAAAAACAAGGTCGTGGACCTATGTTGAAATGTGTTGCTGGAGTTTGAAAAAGTGGAGATTTGTGGCGATTGGAGTTGAAAAGTGGTGTTCGTAAGTTTTTTTGACATCAAGCTTGCATGTATATGTGAAGTTTTTTTTCTCAAACCAACATATGTATGTGTGAAATGTAAAAAGGTTAAAACATTATATATGTTTTTATATTTATTATGAAACATATATAATTATATGTTGGAATTTTGAAAAGTATATTTTAAAAAAGGAGGTCGAATTTTGAAAAGGGTATTTTAAAAGGAGAAAGGTCATTATTACTAAATTTTAAAGAGTAATAATTAAATTTTTATTTTTAAGTGGATTTTTTTTGTGTTTTGGAGCGTGAATTTGATTG
The DNA here is from genome assembly GCA_000404065.3 of Pinus taeda. Lineage (NCBI taxonomy): Eukaryota > Viridiplantae > Streptophyta > Pinopsida > Pinales > Pinaceae > Pinus > Pinus taeda. Next base: position 40,534 of record APFE031759924.1, on the reverse strand, counting down.
AAAATGGAGACAACACTTATAGATATGGAGAATTTGAGCAGGGCTAATTTTGCCCTATGGAAATCACAAATGGAGGATATATTGATTTTAAAGGATCAATATTTGCCGATTGAGGGCACAACAAAGAAACCCTCATCAATGACAAATGAAGAGTGGAATAAGTTAGATAGAAAGGATATTGCAACAATCCGCCAATATTTAGCAAAGAATGTTTATTTCAATGTGTCCGGAGAAAAGACGATTGAAGGATTATGGAAGAAGCTCCATGATCTATATGAGAAGAACACAACGTCAAACAAAGTGTTCTTGATGAAAAAGCTTTATAATCTCAAAATGGAAGGTGCTTCAGTTGTTGAGCACTTGATTGCATTTAATATTATTACTAATCAACTTGCCTCTGTTAAAATCAGTTTAGATGATTAAATTAAAGCTATTTTGCTAATGTGTTCTATGCTAGACAGCTAGGAAAATTTAATTGTAGCTATGAGCGCTTCAACAATTACAGGGAACCTGAAATTTGATGATGTCAGCAGCAGTTTAATGAATGAGGAGCTGTAACGCAAGCCAATTGCGGAAAACTAGGGAGGAGAGGCTCTAGCTCTAGCTGATCATGGTAGGAGAATGGATCGAGGCTGGCAAGGGTGATCAAGATTGAGAGGCCGATCAAAATCAAGGAGAGGAAGGATCATCTGCTTGATTGTGGCAAACCCGGGCACATGAAGAAAGAATGTCGATTCTGGAAGAAAGGACAAAAGGATCAGAGACCGTCTAGTACAAATCACAAGTCATCCAGCACAAATGAAGGTGAGACTACTGTTGTAGCCACAGATGGTGATGTGTTGTTTACTGTTTTAGTAGAGGAAGCATGTGCATATACATCTAGTAGTAGCTTTGATTGGATCCTTGACTCTCAGGCATTTCACCATGTAACTCCATGCAAAGATAGTTTTGTTTCATATAATCCCGGTGATTATGGTAGAGTGCATTTGGGGAATAATCATTTTTGCAGTATTGTTGGAGTGGGAGATGTCCAGATCAAGATGAAAGATGGACAAGATATATTGTTGAAATAGGTCAGGCATGTACCAGAAATGTGCATGAGTTTAATCTCTATGGGACGACTCGATGATGAAGGCTATTCGATAAGCTTTGGAAAAGGAAGCTGGAAAATTAGCAAAGGTGCATTGGTCGTGGCCAAAGGACCCAAGACATGAACATTATACACATTGAAGACACTTATAGGAAAATCAAATTTGGCTGTTGTCACAAAAGAAGGAAATTCAACAGATTTGTGGCATAAGCATTTGGGTCACATGAGCGAGAAGGGTTTAAAAATCCTTGTTGATAAAAATTTATTGCCAAGTTTGAAATCCTACGATCTTGATCTTTGTGAGCATTGTATATATGGTAGACAAAGAAGGGTTTCATTCCTTAGAGGTGGCCATGAAAAAAAGAAAAATGTTTTAGAATTGGTACACTCAGATGTGTTTGGGTCTGTTAACATCAAATCATTAGGAGGAGCATCATATTTTGTAACATTTATAGATGATGCATCCAGGAAAGTTTGGGCATATCCTATGAAAAATAAAAGTGAAGTGTTTAGAATATTTCAAAAATTCCATGTTGCTGTTAAAAGAGAGACTAACAAATTGTTGAAGTGTTTAAGAACAGATAATGGTGGATAATATTACTCAAACGCATTTAAGGAATATTGTAACAGGTTTGGCATAAAGCATGAGAAGACTGTGCCTGGTACTTCTCAACAAAATGGTGTCGTAGAAAGGATGAATCGAACCATTATGCAAAAGGTGCGAAGTATGTTGTCCAATTCCGGTTTGGAGAAGAATTTTTGGGTTGAAGCAGTTAGGACCGCTTGCTACCTCATAAATAGATCTCCAACTACAGCCTTGAATTGCAGTATCCCTGAAGAAGTTTGGATTGGTAAGAATTTGAATTATTCTCACTTGAAAATCTTTGGATGTGAAGCATTCGTACATATTCCCAAAGAAAATAGAACTAAGCTAGATGATAAATCTATGAAATGCATTTTTTTGGGATATGCAAATGAAGATCTTGGTTATCGTCTATGGGATCCAGTCAAACATAAAATTATTAGAAGCATGGATGTTATATTTAATGAGTCAGAAATGTTCAAGAGGACTATAGGTGAGTTGGAGGTCAAGAAGGTTATTGACAGGTTTGAAGAGCAGCAGGAAAACATACGGCCAATACAAGAAAATGAACAGCAAATTCAGGAGCATGAAGAACAACAAGTGGAAAATAATGAACAACAAGAAGAAGGAATCTTGCAAGAATCTTTATAAGAGATTCAACCTGATAATGCACCACCACAGTTGATTCGCAGATCTTCTAGGCCTCATAAGCCTTCACAAAGGTATCCCCCTTCAAACTATATTTTGTTAACTGATGAAGGTGAACCTAATTGTTTTCAAGAAGCTTGTAAAGTTGAGCACAGTAAAGAATGAAAGAAAGCAATGGAAGAAGAAATGAACTCTTTGCAGGAAAATAAAACTTGGGAGTTGGTAAACCTCCCAAAAGGTAGAAAGGCTCTACAAAACAAATGGGTGTATAGGATTAAGCATGAAGGTGATGAAAAGAAGGAGAGGTATAAAGCAAGACTGGTGGTGAAAGGTTTTGCCCAAAACGAAGGTATTGGCTTCACTGAAATTTTCTCACCTGTTGTTAAAATGTCATCCATTAGAGTCATTCTTGGTCTAGTTGCTGCTTTAGACCTAGAATGTGAACAGTTAGATGTAAAAACTGCTTTTCTTCATGGTGAATTGGAGGAAGAAATTTATATGGAGCAGCCAGAAGGCTTCATAGAAAAAGGCAAAGAAGGCCTTGTTTGTAGGTTGAAGAAGAGTCTCTATGGGTTGAAACAAGCACCTCATTAATGGTATTGGAAATTTGATTCATTCATGTTGGAACATGGTTTTCAGAGGTTGGAAGTTGACCATTGTATCTATATCAAGAGGTATGATCAAGGAAAGTATATCATATTATTGTTATATGTGGATGACATGTTGATTGTTGGGCATGATAAGAATAAGATCAATAGGTTGAAGAAAGATTTGGGTAGCAAGTTTGCAATGAAGGATTTGGGACTAGCACAACAGATATTGGGCATGCGGATTATGCGTGATAGAAAAAACAAAAAGTTGTGGCTGTCACAAGAAAAATATATCAAGAAGGTGCTTGACAGGTTTAATATGAAGGATGCCAAGCCAGTTGGTACACCCCTTGCAGCCCACTTCACGCTGAGTACTGAATTATGTCCTAGTGATGACAAGGAGAAAGAAGAGATGAGCAAGATTCCTTATGCTTCAGTAGTTGGCAGCTTAATGTATGCCATGGTATGCACACGACCAGACATTGCATATTCAGTGGGACTAGTGAGCAGGTTCCTTGCTAATCCAAGAAAACAACATTAGTAAGCAGTAAAATCGATTTTAAGGTATCTCAAGGGTATTAGTCATTATTGTTTATGTTTTGGTCATGAGGAGACTCTGCTTGAAGGATTTACAGATGCAGATATGACTGGAGATGTTGATACAAGAAAGTCCACTATAGGTTATTTGTATACATTTGCAGGTGCAGCAGTATCTTGGGTGTCAAGGCTACAAATAATAGTAGCCCTCTCTACAACAGAAGCAGAGTACATAGCTGCAACAAAAGCTTGTAAAGAGATGTTGTGGATGTAACGATTCCTAGGAGAGATAGGAATAAAGCAGGACAAGTATGTGTTATATTGTCATAGTCAGAGTGCCATTCACTTGGCGAAAAACCCAGCATTTCATTCAAAAACCAAGCACATTGACTTAAGGTACCATTGGATCCGGCATGTGTTGGAAGAAGAACAATTATCCTTGGAAAAGATCCATACAGATGGGAACCCTATTGATATGCTCACTAAGATTCTACCACAAAATAAACATGAGTTATGTAGAGGCATGGTAGGACTCGATGTGACTTGATAACTCTTATTTGACTTCAAGTGGGAGAATGTTAAGTGTAAAGCCAAATTCACGGAGGATTCTAGATCAGATCTTTCTAGATCTCCAGGATTCTAGACCCTCCTACACCGCTAGTGGTTTCTAGATCATTCCAAATCTCCATCTGAATCACACACAGGATTCTAGATGCTTCTTCTACCTCTATAAATTTGTAATTTCTCTGGCCAAGGAAAGCAAGCCAAGGCCCAAGCTTATTATGTAATGCAAAGTGATTACTGTTCTCGAGTGATTGTTTTATCTATTCCGTTGTTTCTGACTAAGTAATCTTGTTGTTTCTCCATTTGTCTGTCTTTGAAATTATTCTCTGCTATTGCCGTCTAAGTCTCTGGGTATAAATCTGTTGTGTGTTATGTATGCTATGATCTAACAGAACAAAATTACTTCTTGACAAAAATATGTAGATAACATATATCTAAAATCACTCAGAAATATTAGAAACCTGTAAGATTTTAACGACTGATAAACAAAATTAGATTGCATAATCAACTAATTCAATGAAGCTAATGGTAAATAATAGTCCATGCCTCGTCAATGACTATCGGATGGAAGTACCAGTCCGTACCTTGTCAATGACAGTCGGCTGCAGATCTATAGATACAACACATGATTTCCGGCTCTAATTTCTCTAAAGAAAGTGTTGAAGGCATTATTGCTGGTTACATGGGCTCCACAGTATCATGGTGAGGAAACAATGGCATAAGTGAAACATATTCCATGAAGTCATCTATACTATCCCATGTTAATTTTTATTGGGAGAAAGGAAGTAAAACATACACAGATCTTATTGACCAAATCCAAACCTATTATTAAAATTCAATATATTATTTTTAAAAATTCAATATATTTATGAGACAAAGTTTTTCGGCCTAAATCACACGATAATATATTTGTCGACAGGTTTCAAACCAACAAGTGTAGTTCATCGTCAAGTCAGATCATGGCTACAAATTAAATAGAGAGAGCAGATCGTCCAACGGCTAGGTTTGACTGGAAAATGGCTATATTAAGTCAGAGTGCACAAAGAGTGATAATTGACCAAGAAACGACTAAATTTGACTATTCAAATTGTTTACCTTAATATATTTATTATATTAAAACGAATATTATTTTCATATTTATCAAAATTTATTTTAAATAAAAAATTAAATCGATTTTAAGTTAACAATATTGTATTTAAGGAATATTTACCTAATTTTAATTGAAATGTTAACAAAAATGTTAACAAAAGCCTCAATTCAACAATTCAATATATTATTTATAAAAATTGAAATTAAATGATAAGGATAAAACCCTTCATATATCGCTTAAGTTAAACATAAAATTATTAGAAGCAGGGATGTTATATTTAATGATTCAGAAATGTTCAAGAGGACTGTAGGTGAGTTGGAGGTCAAAAAGGTTATTGATAGGTTTGAAGAGCAGCAGGAAAACATATGACCAATACAAGAAAATGAACAGCAAATTCAGGAGCATGAAGAACAACAAGTGGAAAATAATGAACAACAACAAGAAGGAATCTTGCAAGAATTTTTACAGGAGATTCAACCTGATAATGCACCACCACAGTTGGTTCGCAGATCTTCTAGGCCTCATAAGCCTTCACAAAAGTATCCTCCTTCAAACTATATTTTGTTGACTGATGAAGGTGAACCTAATTGTTTTCAAGAAGCTTGTAAAGTCGAGCACAATAAAGAATGGAAGAAGAAATGAACTCTTTGCAGGAAAATAAACTTGGGAGTTGGTAAACCTCCCAAAAGGTAGAAAGGCTCTACAAAACAAATGGTTAAGCATGAAGGTGACGAAAAGAACGAGAGGTATAAAGCAAGACTGGTGGTGAAAGGTTTTGCCCAAAAAGAAGGTATTGACTTCACTGAAATTTTCTCACCTGTTGTTAAAATGTCATCCATTAGAGTCATTCTTGGTCTAGTTGCTGCTTTAGACCTAGAATGTGAACAGTTAGATGTAAAAACTGCTTTTCTTCATGGTGAATTGGAGGAAGAAATTTATATGGAGCAGCCAGAAGGCTTCATAGAAAAAGGCAAAGAAGGCCTTGTTTGTAGGTTAAAGAAGAGTCTCTATGGGTTGAAACAGGCACCTCGACAATGGTACAAGAAATTTGATTCATTCATGTTGGAACATGGTTTTCAGAAGTTGGAAGCTGACTATTGTGTCTATATCAAGAGGTATGATCAAGGAAAGTATATCATATTATTGTTATATGTGGATGACATGTTGATTGTTGGGCATGATAAGAATAAGATCAATAGGTTGAAGAAAGATTTGGGTTGCCAATTTGCAATGAAGGATTTGGGACCATCACAACAGATATTGGGCATGCGGATTATGCGTGATAGGAAAAACAAAAGGTTGTGGCTATCACAAGAAAAATATATCAAGAAGGTGCTTGATAGGTTTAATATGAAGGATGCTAAGCCAGTTGGTACACCCCTTGCAGCCCACTTCAAGTTGAGTATTGAATTATGTCCTAGTGATGACAAGGAGAAAGAAGAGATGAGCAAGATTCCTTATGCTTCAATAGTTGGCAGCTTAATGTATGCCATGTTATGCACACAACCGGACATTGCATATTCAGTGGGACTAGTGAGCAGGTTCCTTGCCAATCCAAGAAAACAACATTGGCAAGCAGTAAAATGGATTTTAAAGTATCTCAAGGGTACTAGTCATTATTGTTTATGTTTTGGTCATGATGAGACTGTGCTTGAAGGATTTACAAATGCAGATATGGTTGGAGATATTGATACCAGAAAGTCCACTATAGGTTATTTGTATACATTTGCAGATGTAGCAGTATCTTGGGTGTCAAGGCTACAAATAATAGTAGCCCTCTCTACAACAAAAGCAGAGAACATAGCCGCAACAGACGCTTGTAAAGAGATGTTGTGAATGCAATGATTCCTAGGAGAGATAGGAATAGAGCAGGACAAGTATGTGTTATATTGTCATAGTCAGAGTGCCATTCACTTGGCGAAAAACCCAGCATTTCATTCAAAAACCAAGTACATTGACTTAAGGTACCATTGGATCTTGCATGTGTTGGAAGAAGAACAATTATCCTTGGAAAAGATCCATACAGATAGGAACCCTGCTGATATGCTCACTAAGATTCTACCACAAAATAAACATGAGTTATGTAGAGGCATGGTAGGACTCGGTGTGACTTGATGACTCTTATTTGACTTCAAGTGGGAGAATGTTAAGTGTGAAGCCAAATTCACGGAGGATTCTAAATCAGATCTTTCTAGATCTCCAGGATTCTAGATCCTCCTACATCGCTAGTGGTTTCTAGATCATTCCAGATCTCCATCTGAATCACACACAGGATTCTGGATGCTTCTTCTGACTCTATAAATTTGTAATTTCTCTGGCCAAGGAAAGCAAGCCAAGACCCAAGCCTATTATGTAATGCAAAGTGATTTCTGTTCTCGAGTGATTGTTTTATCTATTCCGTTGTTTCTGACTAAGTAATCTTGTTGTTTCTCCATTTGTCTGTCTCTGAAATTATTCTCTGCTATTTCCGTCTAAGTCTCTGGGTATAAATCTGTTGTGTGTTATGTATGCTCTGATCTAACAGAACAAAATTACTTCTTGACAAAAATATGTAGATAACATATATCTAAAATCACTCAGAAATGTTAGAAACTTGTAAGATTTTAATGACTGATAAACAAAATTAGATTGCATAATCAACTAATTCAACGAAGCACCCACGGGGCTTTGGATTGATGGTGAATGGGTGCGCTGTTAAGGCACTCCTTGCGATAGGTCACCGGTTCAAATCCCAGTGGGTACTTAGATTAATCTTAACTAAAAAAAAAACTAATTCAACGAAGCTAATAGTAAATAACAGTCCATGCCTCGTCAATGACTATCGGCTGGAAGTACCAGTCCGTACCTCGTCAATGACAGTCGGCTGCAGATCTACAGATACAGCACATGCTTTCCAGCTCTAATTTCGCTGAAGAAAGTGTTGAAGGCATTATTGTTGGTTACATTGGCTCCACATTGTCATGATGAGGAAACAATGGCATAAGTGAAACATATTCCATGAATTCATCTATACTATCCCAAGTTAATTTTTATTGGGAGAAAGGAAGTAAAACATACACAGATCTTATTGACCAAATCCAAACCCATTATTAAAATTCAATATATTATTTTTAAAAATTCAATATATTTATGTGAAAAAAGTTTTTTGGCTTAAATCACACGATAATATATTTGTGGACGCATTTCAAACCAATGAGTGTGGTTCATCGTCAGGTCAGATCATGGCTACAAATTAAATAGAGAGCAGATCATCCAACGGCTAGGTTTAACTGAAAATGGCTATATTAAGTTAGAGTGGACAAACAGTGATAATTGACCAAGAAACAGCGAAATTTAACTATTGAAATTGTTTACCTATAATAATATTATTATGTTAAAACGAATATTATTTTAATATTTATCAAAAATTATTTTAAATAAAAAATTAAATCGATTTTAAGTTAACAATATTATATTTAGGGAATATTAATGTTAACCAAAAAAACCTCAATTCAACAATTCAATATATTATTTATAAAAATTAAAATTAAATGATAAGGATAAAACCTTTCGTATATCGCTTCAAGTTAAACCTAATAGCATATCAAATTTACACTAAAGATAATAACATTAATTATTATCATAGATTATTAAATATTATCATAGATTGAAGATTCTAGACCCCAAACATTTACACTAAAAACGTAAGACTTTTTTAGTTTTCCTGGTCTAAATGGTAACGATTAGTTCTAGTATTTGCAGAGACAAAAATAAAGATGCGAGACCCAAAATATTTACACTAAAACAGTAAGACTTTATTTTGGCTTTTGCCTTGTTTATTTAAATGGTATCCATTAGTTCATGTATCTACAGAGACAGAAATAAAGTGTATTTTACAATTTAATAATGTGTATGGTGTGTCGAGAAATAAAGTGTATTTTACAATTCAATAATGTACATTGTATACAATTTAATAATGCATATGGTGCGTTGTGAAATAAAGTGTATTTTACAATTCAATAATGTATATTGTATGTGTCAATTTTAACGTATATTATTTTTATTTCAAAGTTAACTGTATGTAAGTGGAAATTTTTGAAAAATTTTCAGATTTATTTTCCATTTTATATAATAATTCATTAAGATTTTGAAACGTTCAGATAGACAACTCCCATGACCATTACCAAGGCTACCAGCAGTCAATACGGAAGCTTTCCTCAACTTTGGTTTGGCAATTTCCGCCTCTATCACTGGTGACCGCACGACCGTTGCCCCAACACGACCAGGAGCTTCTTCCACCTTTCTATCTCCCGTTCCATACGGCTATTTCCGTGTCTATCGCTGCAAAAAGCAGCGCCCCAACATGACCAGGAGCTTCACATTTCCCATTTATCTTTCCTTATTTTGTCCAATTCAGTCACTCAAGAGCACCACTTTCTTCACTACGTCGACGTTCTTCACTCCTTTGTCTCCCCCTTCTCTGCGCGGTTTGTATCAATTCTTTACCGACTCACGCCCTCTTTCTCAGTACGTTCATTTCCCTCTTTCAACGTAGTCACTGTTGTATGACTTCATCCCACGATTTTTTTCTCCCCTCTCGTCTCCCCCTCAATACGGCGATTTCTCTATTATCTCTTCCTTCTGTATTATTGCCCGGGTACTTCATAGTATGAAAGCCCCTCCCATATTTAAATATGTACATATCTAACAGCATAACTCACTCAACTTTGCAGGGCGTTTTGATTTTTTGAGAGAGAAATGGATCACAACGAAATTATTATTCTGATGTTAGCGTGCTTTCTATTCATGGTGTACTCTAAATGTAAGTGCAACAACTCTTGATTACCCAAGCTCCATGGTACATTCCCGTACCCATCGAGGAGCTCATGTCTCTGGCCAAATTGGCGGACTGAGTAATTATTCTTTTTCTGATGGATATGGTTTTAATGGGTAATCTTCAAGGCTTATTTCAAGGGAAAAATGAGTGACTGAGCCAATTTTGACGAGAAAAGACCGTTACAAACAAGAGACAAATAGTCATGAATTTTACGGAGCGATGTGTGACGGCTAACCCCAAATGTGGATGCTTCTGGGATAACATTAGGAGCAGTTCTTGCACAGCCAGATGAAGGAAATATGGATCACCCTATCTATTTTTCGAGCAGGAAACTTTTGTCATGATGAACGCAATTACACAACTTGCTGTGCCGGAGGAGAAGAGTGACGAATTCAGATCATCCATGGACCTTCACGAAAAAAGGGACGTGGAGGCCCTTCTGTCTTTTAAAAGACACTTCAAATCGGATCCAAGTGGAAAGCTGTCAAACTAGTCCGCGGAGAACTAGTCCATTGTGGATTTTGTAAAAAAAAATTCAGACTAAAAGATATAGTTATATGATTAACTAATTATATAGCTATTACTAATTCAATGTAAACAATGGGTTTATAGTTAAACAAAATATGGAAAAATCCAAAAGAACTTTAATATTTATTTTAAATTCTGATATTTGCCTAGTCGATCATACGCCCTATTGTGTTATTGACCATTTGTGATTATGTCAAAATTAAGGTACGTGGCTCATACAATGTATCTGGTCATTTCTTAGTTAAGCCAAAGTTTACCGAGTTTATCTAATGCATCTTGCAGTTTTTGTTACTTATTATACAATGCATTTGGTAGCTTCTGAAAGCTCACTTGGATGGTAGGTGTGTTTATCCTTTGATCTGACTTTCACCGAAAGGAACACTGCCTTCATAAACAAATCATTTTCAGGTGAGAGTATGTTTTTTTCCTTCTGGAGATAATGAATGAAATAGATCTTCAAAAAAAAAGTAGGTTTAATTTAATGATCTTAGTTTCATTTTAAAGAAAATTAAAATAGATAGGTTTAATTTAATTATCTTAGTTTATTTTAAATAAAAATGTTTTACTTAAGCTGACACATTGATTTCATGAAGTGGGTTAGATCCAGATTTACTGTAATTTCTATAACTAGGTTCTAAGGTTGACTTAGCTATAGCGAGTTCTATCGAAAAGGAATTCTGCTTTAATTACATGGGATATTGAAAAACGTTAATGTGTGAAGCGCTTCTTCAATTTTATTATTTGGTGAAACTACTCTGCTAAAAATGTGGAATCTATATAGAACAATTTAAAATATGTGTCTCACAGTCTTCTCCTCGTAAATCTTATTTATTAAGCCTTATCAATACTAATAAACACCTGAATTGAGTTGAAATCTTCTTAGTCGATCATGCTCCATATAATGCCTTCAATTTTTTTCAGCGTGCTATGTGGATCACAAAAGACATATGAACATGTTGGCAACATGAAGATGATGTCTAAGAATGGAGTTTCTATACCTTAAATTGCGGAGGAGTACTTAAAGGATATGAACAACATGCTAGAACATGAATTTTGGCAGCTTTTGTTAAAAGACTAGTGGGAATGTTAGCCATTTTTGATCCGCTTAAAAGGGAGGCAACTATGGTCATAGAAGGTATGAAGAAAATGGGTATACACCCCATCATAGTTATAGGAGATAGTTGGACAACAACTCAAGCTGTTGTGCAATAAGTGTGATTTTTTTTTTTACTATTTTTGGTAGATTTTTACCGTGAATGTCAATACCATTTATTAATTAAGAGTAGTAAGAAAGTGTGGGCTTTTGTCACCGGAGCATTATTTTGATGTAAAATGTTTGTTTGAAAGCATCATTACATAACAAAGTATTATAGCTTAGTCCATTTAATTTATCATGCTATCTATAATTTTAATTTTTTTTGGTATTTCAGTTTGTTAATTTTATTTTATTCTATATCAAGTTTTGAATATGGTGGATTATGTTTACAATTTTTTGGAAATTTTTGACATAATGAATTTATGAGTTGAGAAATATGTCAAATATATTAATTTACATTTTACTAATATTTATCATTTTTTAACTTTCATATTGGGTATTCATGATGTAAGGCTGACGTCATTCTTCCTGTTCTCTTCAAAAGGATAGTACTATGGTTGGAAATGGAATTAATGATTCACTTGCATTAATAGTTGCAAATGTTGGCATGGCAATTGGGGCTGGAACATATATTGACTATGTGTTAATGGTAAATTTGAAAGATGTTATTATTGTGATTGATTTGTCCAAGAAATGTTTTTGCAGGATCTAGTTGAATTATATTTTTGCAATGGGTTATAATATATTAGCAATTCCACTAGTAGCTCAACTTTTTTCCCCTCTTTGAAGATTATCCTACCTCCATGGGTGTTAGGGGCTGCAATGGCTTCTTCAGCTCTAAGTGTTGTTTTCTCTTCTTTACTACTTCATAGGTGTAGACAACCTCAATTAACTTAGATTTTGGATATATTTTTTCCCCTCTTTGAATATTATCCTACAGGATCTGGTTGAATTATATTTTTGCAATGGGTTATAATATATTAGCAATTCCACTAGCAGCTCAACTTTTTTCCCCTCTTTGAAGATTATCCTACCTCCATGGGTGTTAGGGGCTGCAATGGCTTCTTCAGCTCTAAGTGTTGTTTTCTCTTCTTTACTACTTCATAGGTGTAGACAACCTCAATTAACTTAGATTTTGGATATATTTTTTCCCCTCTTTGAATATTATCCTACTTCCATGGGTGTTAGGGGCTGCAATGCTTTCTTCAGCCCTGAGTCTTGTTTTCTCTTCTTTGCTACTTCATAGGTATAGACAACCTCAATTGACTTGGATTTTGGATATTAAAATTCAATAGGTTGTTTGAACGAGAATTTGAAGATTGTTCCATGACTTGTACAAAAATCCATTTGTTTGTAAAGGCTTATTAGTGCATACCCAACTTATGGGTTGCATTTTTGAATTTGATTTCCTTGTCAAATGATGAGGCTTGAAAAGTTGAATGTAAGCTTGAGTTAAGAATTGAACACACATTTCCAAGTTTTAGGTTGGTTGGATTTTTTTAAAAATGATGAGGTTTTTAATTAAATGTCTTATTAAGTGCCCAAGCCTTGTATAAAGTCCCAGACAAAATGTTTGAAATTGCAAAAAAATTATATCATGTTCGTAATCAAAATAAGTGAATAATTCATAATTTTGACAAAGTGATACACATTTGGATTCTATGAAAGATAAGGCTGTAGAAAAATTTCCAATTATCGTGGATTACTATATATTTTATGTTGATCTATAAGCTATTGAAGATATTATAGGGCTTACCATTCCTCTAACATAAATAAAGGGTCTAATGGGATTTGGTGTATCCCTTACAGATTTACATTTCAACATCAAGTTGCACGGGTTTAAATATTACTTTAAGTAGCTATGCTAATATTATATAAATTAAGATATTTGTTTCTTCAAAGTTGAATAAACTTCTTGTAACATGGATAAGATAATGGATTCATGATAGTCCACATGCTTAGATTTGCTTTAAATGAAATGTAGATAATTGTCTTGGAGTCTTTTCTCCCAAACTAGGGAGCGATTTGGTCTAGTGCCACGGCCATTGACTACTCATTGCAATCACCAATTTCTTATTTTCTGCTTGCACTAATATCGATTTTAATTTGCAAGCATTGTTCACTTTAAATAATATAGCTTCCATCTTGTGCAAGTTTGATGGTTTGATGTGTTTGATATAAGTGTTTCAAAGTCCACAGACTATTTTTCATGGTTAAGGACATGACACATCAAAGAATTAGCGAGCTTCTCGGATCATAATATTCAGATTAATAGGGAATGGTTTGATGTGTTTGATATACGTGTTTTAAGTCTACAAACTATTTTTCATGGTTAGAGACATGACACATCAAAAAATTAGCAAGTGTCTCGGATCATAATGTTCAGATTAATAAATTAGCAAGTGTCTCGGATCATAATGTTCAGATTAATAATGAAATTATTTTGGGTATTATTTCAAAAAAATTAATTTATTATCATAGAAGGAAAAAAACACCTCACCTATGTTATGACTCCATTTCATAATGATAATGAGATAATCAACCCATATTATGAAACTAATGTTGACTTGAACCCTATGCCATTACCCTTTTACAAGGAGGCATATGTTAGATGTACGAATCGATCATTGTCTGATCCTTTCCTATACAGGCCAGATGCAATTGGACAAGGACATTTCTATCGTTAAATATGTGGGATTTTCCAGCTGAGGGATGAGGTTCTAGCACAATTTTTTTTGTTATAATTGACACGAGATTTTGCATCGGTTGAAACAAAGAGTGCACCAACTAGATAACAAGGAAGATGGAAACGAAGGCCGGCACATCCCGTTGAATGTGTTGATTTGTATGTGCAAATTTTGCTGGATCACAAACTTGATAATTTTCTTGGATATTTTTAGAAAGTCAAAACATCTTAAAATTTCAATTAAAAATGCCTATTTAGACTAGGCCAAATTCGCCCGTTTAGACTGCTCCATTGCCGGATGACAAGTCGATATGTGGCCTAATGATGAGAAAGTGTGTAAAATTGTTAAATCTAATCATATACAGATTTTTATTTTATTTGAGACATGTTGAATAAATAATTATTATATTATATTATATTAGGAAGTGTTTTTATTTTGAAAAATGAGATAAAAAAAAATATAAAATTGGTTCGGATTATGCTTTTTAAATTTTTTTACTATTAAATAATTTCATTATTTAAATAATAATTACATTATTAAAAATAGACATAAACATAATTAAAAATGTTTGGCGGGTCTGCTCGTTTGTGAGTAAGCCGCTACTCTTTCTCTGCTGGGCGAGGCTTATTTTTGTGCAATAGCTGCTCAGGTCAATCTTGAATTAGTTTGATGATATTCCCTCAGTCAATGTTCACACTTTTATGGGTTTGGTGCCTTCGTCTCTTCTGTTTCCCAAGGCTGTAACTTCTGAAGCGTCATTTTCCACCGTTTATGCTCAGTCTCATTTTATGGGTATGGGATTTTGTTCCGGATGGAGAAACTTCATTATTGTCATGTTTTTAAGTGGTTCTGAGTTTTTGTTTTTCCTCAGGAAGTTGGTGATTGTGGAGAAGCTGGTAACTGCTCCTCAGGAAGTTGGTGATTGTGGAGAAGCTGGTAACTGCTTTTGATGTCCAAGTTGACCATGTAAATCTCAAACTTTGATAGGAATATGAAGTGTTTTTAACCTTAAAAAATTAATTAATTAAATTCTTATATAAATTCACCATCAACAGTTAATACAAATATATGAACATTATTCTTTATTCATTAGAATGATGTTGACTAACTAATATATTTCGAATTATTCTTAATCCGTAGAAATTCGACTGTCAACAAAAACACTCAAACATATATCAAACTAAAACAATAAATACATGTAATTTTTTTCAATATACTTACCAACCAATTGAATTTTTGGAAGATTACTAATATATATTTATATTAATCGTAAATGAAATCAATTACCCTTCAAATTTTGGACCGGTAAATTAATACTTTTTCAAACTCTATGATTGAAAAACCTCGTAGAAATCTATAATTTTACACTGAAATTTATAATGCTTCAAACTATGCAGGGAAGCATGGAACTTTCTCTCCTCGGGTTTCGAGTCTGGTTTTTTTAATAACGTAATTCAAAATTAACGGTAGTGTAACATTTTCATTTATCTTCGAAAGTGTAATTTAATTTTTTATTTTTTTATTTTTTATGAAAATTATTTTAAATTTAGTTTAGGTTTGGGGTAACTCAACTAGTAAGGGCTTTGGAAAATGAAGTTTCCACCATTAGAAGTTTTTGTTCAAATTTTGTGCTATCAGCTTTGGGTGAAAAGTTGGACATGATGAAAATGTAGTCCTACCAAAGTTACCAAAAAGTTGAATTTGGTTAAAAATGATTGGAATTGTAACTTTATGAAATCTTAGTATACTTAAAATTTTGAATTTATTTATATATTTAAAAATGTATTTTGATTTATAGTCTAATTTATAGACTAAATAATTTTTTCACTTGAATGTGGCGAAACTATTTTAAGCAAGCATGTGATTTTTTGTTGTTTAAAATACATTTTTAAATGTATAAATACATTCAACACTATGAAAAACTTTTGGAGCTTTTGAATTTTACAGATTAAACAAGTTCAACTCAATTTTAAAAAATCTATGCACTATTTTGATTGAAATTAGACAGGAAAATTTTATTTAAACCAAATCAAAAATTATTTTGGTAAAATATTCTTATTATAAAAAATATTGAATAATTCAATTTTTTAAATTTATCTTAAATGGTTGAAATAAAAGATCCAAATTGTCCGCACACAAATTAAATAATAAAGTTTGATATATTTTAACAAATTATATAATAAATTTTGGTATAAAAACTTTTTAGCTTTGTTGTTAAAAATAAATAATACGCCGGAACCAAAACGTTTATATTCTTCAAACACAAACATAAAATAAACTTATAGGCTCAGAGTAATTGAGGAAAAAAGAAAAATACAACTTCATGTTTCAAACTCATTAAAACTAAATGCCCATCACTTTTATAAATCGAAACAGCAACTACGATCCCCGTTAAGGAGGGGGGAGACATGGTTTCCCACACTACACGACAATAAATGTGATTCCATCGCCAAATCGAACTTGTTTCCACATATGGAAAACGCCACTCAACAATTTAGTCAAAATCCACCTTGTAAGAAGAAAACAAGATACAACATAACAGAATCCCAAAAACGGTTTAGCGTTACTCCCAAAAATATATATTGCTTTTGGTCCTCAAAACAAGAAATCAGGAGACGTAAAACTGTTAGGAATGATCCCTGATTCGGAGCTCAGATGTGCAGCACTGCAATTCCCAGTTTCAATACTCATGGTTTTATAGGCACTACCAGATTGGGCAGCTATTATGTAGTGTAATCCCTGGAACTCGTGACTCAGCTTTACTGCTTCTATTTTCAAGAGGTAATTCTCTTCTGTAATCTGAGCATACTGCTGCGAAGCAATGTTTAATTTGTTCTGTATCTGCCCATTCTCCGCTTTCAGATAGGCCACCTGAGCGTTCAGCTCGTTCAAGCGAAGTTGTTTCCGGAGCCGAGACCTCCTTGCAGATTCTCTGTTAGACAACATCCTTTTTTGCTTTCTCACGTCTATCACTTGCTGATCCTCTGCTGCAGCACAGGCTGAAATGCTCCAAGAATGTGAAATGCCCTCCCCATTGCCTCTACGGTGATGCAACGAATCCTGAATTGGGCAACTCTTGTCCTCAGACATGGGCACTGATTTCTTTGTGGACACTGCAGTTTTAGCCCCAGGAGCATTCAGATTAGCAGAAAAGTTCATATTGTCATATTGGGTACTACCCATATGATATACTTCTCTGCTAAATTGTAATGGCTGGATTGGGACTACAGAGTTTTTGTCGATGCCCATTTGGTTTGAATGAGAAACAAGAATCTGATTTGACTGCAGAGCTGTTAAAGAGATTGAAACAGGAACAAACCTTTCAGATCCTTTCCTGATAATCACTGCTTGCTCCAAAAATGAAAAAATTGCTACTGTTGCTTTATTGCAGAGCCCTTTTTGCCAGTGATGAATCAATTTTGGATGGAGATGACACCATATACCCAATTCAACAGCAAACAGGAACGGTATTAAGCCCCAAGTGATTTCAGACACAAATTTTTGGGATTTTTTCAACGAAACCCAAATGTTACAACCTTTTCACAATAGGTAGCAATGGTGAAAATGAGAAGTATATTCAGCGATAAAACGGAAGCACTATAAGGATAGCATAGGAAGCATCTTTGGCCTCCCAATTATTCTGAATCTGATTCATACACACAGGCTATAATACTCGCAAACGAGTGGATTGTTTTGATAACTGCCACTCCAAAACTACAGATATTGAAATGATAGCATATACTTCGAAATATTGGACTACCAGCTAAAAATCAACTATGCCCATATCAGAATTAAAGGCCTCTGGTCTCTGTAAGTAGGCCGTGTGGACCTTCCAACCCACCCTAGGAAAATATTCCAGAGTCCTTAATTAGCCCGACTCAGAATCAAAATTCTAATTACATAAAACACATGTCCATTCAAAATCAAAGTACATGAAGAACTTCTAATTACATGATCATACATATCTATTGAAATTCGAAGTATTGAAGAGATCAAATGACTTAATCACGGTGAAGCTTCCGTTACGTCTGAATTTTTGTCCAATTCTTATCAGAGTCGTGATTGCAATTATTGAAATTAAAATTAAAATCACACCACATTAAATACACTATTTCTGAGTAATTGACCGGTCAAATCCTGCAAACCCAGCCACAAAAACGACCGTCCCTTCAAATCTCCATTTGTGTGGGCCGCCGCCCATGAAGTGGCCAGTTTTCGAAGTTACTTGGTAGTCCATTTAGTCGAAAACCGTCATATTATGCAATTCCGTCGTAGCCAAACCGCGGGCTTGTTAATGTCGGCGGTCGCGAAACAAAAGGGCCCTGCGATATTCGTCGTTTCATTGTCATGGAATCCCGGTTTTATAGAAACATGAAGCCAAGCAAAATCTCGGATTCCTACAGCGCTTCTAGAATTTTCCGGGAGCAATCTAACTATTTTGTGTTTGGTTTTGTTTTTAGGAGTTGTTTTGTTTTTGGGAGCTAATATTATTAGGGGGTTAATTTTATATCATTTTTCCAAAAAAATTGTCAACTTTTTTATATGTAATTGGTCCAAATTTTATAATATAAATTATTTTAAATTTAACGCTTTTAAAAAATCTCCGAAAACTTAAAAATATATATATATATATTCCTTTTTCCTTTACTTTTTCCGAACACTACATGTCAATGTGCCTCCGATGAAATCCCAAATTCCAATTCACTGCAAATTAACATGCGCCTCCGATGAAATCCCAAATTCCAGTCCATTGCAAATCTGCGACTGTGGTCGCCGGCGAATTCGCCACTGGTTTCATTATTGGTTAAATAATTGACGGCGGATTTTTTTTTCTTTTTAAAGATTTCAATCGTTGGTTATCTTGGGAGGGCTTGAACCCCGGAGATTAATATCTTAACTAATTCCAGAGATGCCTCACCTAAACTCGGTCAATCTCTTCGGTTTTATGTTAGATTTAAAAGTTCACGAGGACCATTGAAAGTATATATTATAAAATGGAGTTGTCTATAATGTGATTTTTTGAGATTTTGGTGACGGAATCGGGTGGAAGAAATTGAGGTTAAATTTTGATTTGTTGCAGTTAAAATAGTTTTTTAACTGTATATTTGGATTCAGTACCCTGAAAAACCCCTGAGACACTTTGATTATGCAGAAACTAGCTATCAAACTTGTAATTCGAATAAATTGCTACCGAAAAATCCACCGAAAAAACTTTAAAAAATCACATTATAGGCAACTGCTTATAAAATTATTCATTCTTATCAAAGTCAACACTGCAACTCTTTCCCAACAGGCTTCTGTGCAATTCAGCTGGTCGACTATCTAGAAGCACTGGTAAATTTAGGCGGCTGGGATTAAAATTTTTAAAGTGAAAGTTACATACAGTTGGCATTTAAATTTTTTAATTGAAAGTTTCAACACCGTACCTCCTTCAGAACAGGCTTCTGTACCTCCTTCAGAACAGGCTTCTGTGACATTCAGCTGGTAGACTATCTGGAAGCACTAGTGAATTTATGCGGCTGGGATTTAAATATTGATATTATTTCTATGAGAATTTAATGATTTGCTTTTTAAATTATATTTTTTAATATCAGAAATTTAAATTCAATATATTTATAACTTAATAATTAACCTTATGATTTTTTTTATTATAATAAGTATAAAACTTTATTTTATAAAAAATATTTATTTATTAAATAATTTATATTTTTATGGTATGGGTTAAATTAAATTTTAAAAAAATATATATTTCAATATAATATTATAATATTACATTTTAATAGAAGAGAGATATATATCTTTTTTATATTTAACATGAACTTGACATAAGTATTGAATAAAAAATATTATTAACATAATATTATTCATGGGTCTTGGATAGAGAGTGATGGGTGAGTTGTTA
Source organism: Pinus taeda (assembly GCA_000404065.3). Lineage (NCBI taxonomy): Eukaryota > Viridiplantae > Streptophyta > Pinopsida > Pinales > Pinaceae > Pinus > Pinus taeda. The sequence continues at coordinate 20,403 of APFE031759924.1, read as the reverse complement.
AGACATTCCTAGATGTGAAGTCACTAGTTTAATTCCCCACCCTATTCTAGTGTTATTCTTGGACATGACCATGATGTAGCCTCACCAATGACGAGCTTACATAAAAAAATCTAATGGTTAAGAGCATGTATTTCCTTTTAAAAGGTTGCATGTTCAAATCTATGTGTACCTCCTTAGAGTTTACTATTCAAATCATTAGGTAAAGGTGAGCCCCTTCTCCCACAAATAACGAGGTCTCATATACCAATTTGGTTTGGCAAAGGCGAGTCCCTTGTCCCACAAACAAGGGCGTCTCATATACCAATTTGGTGTCTCACTTGATGAAGACCTTAAAATTAGATGATGATTATTATTATTATTATAGTCTCCTTGATAGAGTGGCTGGTACAATCAGATGTTATCCCCTCCACCCACCTAGTTTCAAATTTCAAGAGGGGACATCTTTGCCGAATTGTGATAAGGCTCAAGGAGTAGACTCCCCCACCATAGTGGACTTTTAGCTCTTGCTAGGTCATAAATTCCTAGCTTATAGGTTATTGGATATACTCCTGGTATTATAGTGGCAGTCGTTTGGTAGGCTCCCCCACCCTAGTGGAGTCTTGCCTCTTGCTAGGTCATAAATTCCTAGCTTACAAGTTATTGGATATACTCTTGGTGTTATAATGGCAGTTGTTAGGATTGACCTTGGGCCTGCTCCCCCACCCTAGTGGAGTATCGGTTCTTGCTAGGTCATAAATTCCTAGCTTACGAGTTATTGGATATATTCTTAGTGTTATAGTGGCAGTCATTAGGTTTGATCTTGGGACTCACCTAGATTACTCCAACAAGTTAACAATTCATAATGGCTAATAATAATAATAATAATAATGTAGTATGGGCCTCGCCTAGATTACTCTAATGAGTTGTCAATTCATCATGGTTAATAATAATAGCAATAATATTTTATATATAACTTGGACAGATGATTACAACAGTGGATGGGATAATTGATGTGTGTCCCTTCTTTGTTTGGATAACTCATACTTGACACAATTGTGCAAGAGCAAGATGAGGAGGGAGGGGAGTGTTAAACTAGTGGCTACTAATCAATTGATAAAGAAAGAAACATTTGAAGGTTTAGCTTAGAAGGACCTAGGCATATTAGTGGTTAGTAATGATGACAACAAAAGCATGATGTTGATTGGATATGATGCTAATGATGGTCAAACAAGGAAACACAAGGAAACGAAAGAGGAATCAAAAGAGTGGGTTTTTGGATGATAAGATTGTAAACTGAAGTTAATAAAGATTTCAGCTCCTTCTCACTCTACTCTATTGTTCCAAACCTACTACATATAATTGTTATGGGCTTTACTAGCCTCTCATAGTAAATGTAACTTAACCCTATGGATCGGAAAATGACATAAGGGAAAACCCACATAATCTTTGCAAAGATTGAGGTTGTAGTTTAGTAGTGATAGAGACAAGACAAGGCATGGGAGTTGCTGAAGTGAGACATATGGTTGATTAGGTTATGATGGTGAGCGGAGAGAAGCACGGTCAAGGAGGGAAGAAGAGGAGGGGTCACAACTCGTCAAGTAGAGGCACCTTTTGCTCCAACCCACTTCACTCCCCTCATGTAATAGGTGATAGAGGTAGAGGAATGATTGTATAAAAATTTCTTAGCATAGGTGTAAGAACAGGTAATGGATTTGGAGAAAGAGGTGGGGTAGAAAATGGAGGATTTAACAAGGGACCAAATTATAGAAGAGATGCAAGATTAGTTCTAAAATCTTGTTGACTCATGTATCAAGGACACTAAATATTTTAACACCACTAAAACATATTGATTTATGATGACATGGTGTCATTGGTACTAGAAAAAGTGTAGGTAGCTCTAGATACTTCTCTCATGCAATCAAAATATTTGATGGGAAATCTAGATTGATGTGCAGAGTGGCACATGCAATTGGGTTTATAGTGGCACCAACCATTGAGGAGGAGAAAATTTGACACTTGTAAGAGGAGACATGAAGCTCCCACTCCAATCTAATCATTTTTTACAAGATGGGATCACCCTCGAGCATAAAATCCACCCAAATAATTCACAACAAGAACTTTGTTCAAAAAAAGGAATCTAAGCATGTCCCCCCACCTCATGCGTAGTAACTTGGCTTGAGATCTTTTTCCTTTTTCCAAATCAATGTTTAGCAGTGGTAGATGCCAACAATTATAGTAGGTTTGCATTTTTGTTATTTTTTGGAACTTTTATGTATATAGAATGAATCTAGGCTTGAACATATTAAATCGTTTAGGCTAGAGGGTTGTTCATTTCCTTAGTTGTAGTAATAACATTCACAGTAAGTTGAGAGGTTTTGGGGAGCTTCAACTTCAAGGAAATGGGATATTCGGAAAATTTCAAATTAAAATTCTATTATTAGTATTAGTAAATACATAATGGAAGTATTATTAAATTAAAATACACATTATTATAATTTTTTTGACTATATTTAATTAAAATATCACTATAAGACAAAATTTTAATTACACATGAAGCTTACTTCAAAAAAATATTTATATTAAAAACTTAATAATACTCATTTATAGTTGGGATATCAATATCTTTTAATGCATGTATGTTTCTTTTTTCTACTTACAACTATATTAATCTTTCAAAACTTATAGTTTTTTAAAAATTATATTTATATTTAAAATGTTTATATAATTATTGACACAATTGAATTACTAGTTTAAATATTATAATTGTTTTAAGAATTAAAAGATTTTAATTGCAAATTTTAATGTAATCGGAAATTAACACTTATTAATATTAACATAGTAACATAGTAAAGTCTAATATATTATGATGATGATGATTAACATCCACTAAGACCTTCATGGTCTACAATATCTTAAGAGATAAGTGATTAATGAAAATTCTTTAACATTTTATTTCTATGTTAAAAAAGAAGTGAGAGAAGCATTCCGAGATCACCATAGTTTTGTTGAATAAAAAAATGAAGAAGCTTGGTAGTGTGAATTTAAAAAGAAAAGAAAAGATTGAAAGTGAGTATAAGATGGAAAATTTAAGAGAGTGTTTTTCATCTTCAACCCACTTAGGATCGCACAGGTGACAAACCCTTTCATCCCATGGCACTTTGAGAATTGACCAACACCCAATTTCACTATGAAGCTCACAAGAATTAGTTTTATCGTAGAAACGTTCATTTTCTTCTTAAGATTATTCAAGTCACATAGATAATTTTAGTTTTTGAGATTTGGGCTAATCACCTCCTTATAATATCTTAGTTTCTATTTTTCCTACAACTCTTTATTTCCCCATAAACTCTCCTTAAATTTGGAAGAAATAATATTTTTAACATTATTCAAATTATGGGAGATGATCTCCTCCTTTATTCCTCAATGGTCCAACCAAGATTGGTCATCCTTGTACCATCCTCGCTTTCATTAAAAGTGGAGGTTTTGGATAGAGTTAGAAGCAATTTTAGGAAACCTCTTGGTGTCCACGTTGTATAAATTATTTGTATACATAAGATACCTAGTCATAGCCATGTTTTTAATGGAGGAAAGGGTTGCTTCAATCAAGAGGATATGATAGGAAGTGTTTTCTTTAATATTTAGGCTGTAGGTTATAATGTTATTTTGGATTTTTTCAATCTTTCTACATGGCTCTATAGATATACTACAACCCCAAACCTCACATCCATACAAAATGGTGATGAGAATATCAAAGAGGATTTTTTTTAAATCTCATATGCAAAGATATATTAGCCTATAATTGTTTTCAAGCCCATAGTAATCTTTCCAACCCCCATTTATCCTTTTCTCAATGTTATAATTCCAATTTACCTTATGATAGATGTCAATTCCTATATATTTGTATGAAGGAACTTCCTATAATGAGATTTTGTTGTAAATGAAAATATCAAAGGCAATATTTTTGGATTTAACTATCATGACTTTAGTTTTGTTGGTATTAACAATCATACATAACTTGGAGACGAAATATTGGAGGATTCTTATTTGCTTGCTAAGATTGTAATTACTCCTTTCCAAAAGAACAACATTTCCATCATAAAGGATAAGAGTTATGACCATACCAGTGAGCATGGGGCTAACACTATTAGAAACTAGGATAGTATTGAGGGGGGAGGGGGTGAATCAATATTATATAATTTTTATAATTATTTAGCCAATCAAACATACACATTCACAAAATAATGTAGCAACCACATACATCATTAAACACGGGATATTTATGCGGAAACCTATATAGGATAAAAGCACAAATATTCTTTTGATTTTAATGTAAATTAAAGCACCAAATTCAATTTACATTAGATTTTGTAGGCACCAACCCCCTTTTATTTGCAAGAACTTGCTTAAGGAACTAACCCCGAATTCTTTGTAGCCACAAACCCTCTGAGATTTCTCAACACTATGACAACCCCCTTGAGAAAATATCCTTCTTGTAAACATTTGTAACATTGTTGTAATTAAAATATAAACTATCTAAGATATGGCACACAAATTTCAAAGCTTGAGGAGGAGGTTACTTGGGAAAATTGGGGAAGTTGGGTCATCTAATGGTGTCATTACCAGTCAGTATCTTTTGTAATGAAAAGCTATTAAAATACGATAGGCTAGATGAGTTTTGGATACCAACATAACCATTGGCCAATGGAATTGCAATTGGAGTAGGACACGACCACATGCCACCATCAAACAATTAGAACGGTGATGATGGGAAGGAGATGGGAGACTTCTCAATGGAATCATTCCACAATGTGGTTGGTTTATTGAAGCAAGAATAGACTTAGTGCATGGATGTGATAACAGTAAGAATCAACACAAAGAAGAGGGAGACAATCCTACAAGTAGCATGAGAAGGCATTTGGGGAGTACAGAGAGCAGCATTGCATGGGAGAATGCAAAAGAAAATAAAACAAAGGTAGAGATCATATAAAAAATAGAGTGGTATGACAATGGGGACCGATATCAAAAGAATAGAGTGGTCCATATAAAAAAGGATAAAAGAACATAGACTTGGGCTAAGAGCACACGATAGATTGGTAACAAAGAAGTGGAATTTGCACATCAAGGAAGAACTTGGCCTCAAAGAGATACACACAAAGGCATAACAACGAGTTAAGAAACGTGGGAGCACAAATTGGTTGAATTAAGTCCATTGTAATGATTAAAAAACAAGAAGACATCAACTTAGGTGAAGGAATTCAAAGGCCTAAAAATTCCTGATTTGGGTGGAGGTCTTGTCCACTTTGGATTCTTGGTTATAACAGAGTGGATTTCTCTTTGTATTTCAAGGTTAGACTACTAGTATGAATTTCTTTGTTGTCCTCTCAGTTCCCTGTCTAGTGTGGAGGCACTTAGGTATAAAAATATCTGGTTTCTTGGTGGAGATGTTGATCTCAAGATGCCCATGAGTATTTGGTTGAATAGGTGAATCTTTGGACTCTCAGTGGTGTTGAATGTGTGATAATGTTTTCATTGAACACCCTTCCTCAAGCTCTAAAATATTTCTCAGGGATGATTAACTCCAAGAAAGGCTATAACACAGTCAATCTATGGCTGGGTTTAGAGTTGAAGTCCTAATCTGAGTTGTGGGGCTACACATTATAAGATAAGTTCTCATCTGAATCTTTGTGCATGTGATTGTTGTGTAAATGCTCATTGTATTGTTAAAATATATATATAAGGGCTTATTTGATCTTTGTGCATGTGAACCTTATCTAAATGTTGTATAAATGCTTGTTGTGTTATTAACATGCATGTATTGATGATGAGGAATGTTATTTCCTGTGTGATTCCTAAAGAATGACTAACTGTTGTGTTTATTAATTATCATAAACTTAATCTAATTACTCGTGTATAGGGATGTGTGAATCTCTATTGTTGATTATATTATTGCATTAAAATGATTGTAATAAGAGGATTTGTACTATGCAATTGCTTGCAGAAAGCATGCATTTCTTATATATATGTGTGTGTGTGTGTGTGTGTGTGTGTATACACACGCACACATACACACACACACACACACACACACACACACACACACACACACATATATATATATCTATATATATATATATATATATATAATATATATATATATATATATATATATATATATATATATATATATATATATATATATATATATATATATATATATATATATATATATATATATATATATATATATATATATATATATATATATATACACACACACATGGTTGTGTTGACTAGAATTGGTTGAATCCCGTATAATATTAGGAGAGATAGGTTCGGGTTGAGCCCTAAGAGCCCTCAACAAAGTCTCACATATTTACGGATGTTTTCTTTAAGATCAAGAGGGATAGCTTGTCGACTAAGTTTTGAATGAAATATATATGTGTGTGTGTATTGTATAATCTCACGAGGGATAACTCTATCAATTAAGTGTCGAAGGAATCCCGGTATGGATAATCACATATATTTGTATACATATACATGAGAAGCCCAAGAAAGAGCGAAAATGGTTAAGTGTTAAGGCAACTTTGCTAATGACACACACACACACACATAGAAACATAGAGGCAGACTAACCGAGAGATGGATATCTCTTAAGCAATTAATTGTAACTATTCCCGTCTTTGAGTCTTGTACCATGTAGAAACCATGAAGGCATGCATAAGCGTGACAACAAGAAATAGAGGTAGAGAGGCGTAGATCATTCTGTGAAGAGATAGTAACATTCCCGTGTTAGACCTCAGGGTATTCCACACTGCAACTATTTAATAATGAAGAGAGGCAAGAATTGATGGAGGCTGAGAAAGATATTTCTCTAGTAGCTTCCATAAGGAATTCCCACCTCGGGCCTTTGGGTTGTGAGTTGGAGCTTAAGTACAATTAAATATGGAATTCCATGGAATGAGGCTTATGGATGGAAACCACCAAAAAGGGGCCAAAACCTTTACAAATGAAAAATATGAATTTGCAACATGCCAGTGCTAGCGAGACCTAGGATGGATGGAAAATGTGGCTCATATTTGACATGGTACCTCACTAGAAAGCCACATGGTAGCTAGATCAGGCCCCTCTCTTTATCTCTTTCTCTCTATACCTCCCTATATTTCTCTCTCTTCTTGCATCACAATGTCTCCCTCTCACTCTCCACCTCTCTCTTAGTCTCTATCCATTTATTCTCTCACTATCTCTCCCATCCTCTTTCCATATTTATCTCTCTCTCTCTCTCTCAATTGCCCCTCTTTCCTACACTAATTCTTTGACACTTTCTCCCTCACTATGTCCCTCCTTCTTGTAGGAATTTACAGGGTAAGTTCCTCAGACAGAACACCAAAAGGACACTGCTCACAAATATATCACAGATCAATACACCAGTATTTTGACATGGTTAAAACCCTCAGAGAGGGAAACAGACCACGGCCTATGCCAACATGGCTACTACAGGCAATTTATTAATAAAAGAATGAAAATTTACATAAGCTTCTCTCATGCACGGTGAACCTACAAATGACCCTCCATGCGCTTTAAATAGAATTCATGGACCAATCGGGTGTCAAGCCACGGATCAAGTGTCGGTAATACCGAGGAGAGAATGAACCGTCAGATCACTGCATATCGTGACCGTCAGATTGTAAGTTACAAATGTACATAGTAAAGAAACACACTTTACCTAACTCTATACTAGACCAAGTTATACTTAACTATTCCTATGTGTCGGAATATCCTAACATCCCCCCTTAAGAACAACTTGGGATAGGATTGAAGGATTTACAAATATGACACAATAGGAGAAGGAAGGAGGCACTAGAGCCTATCCCCCCTTAGTGACAACTTCCTGAACTCCAACCATAAATCGAAGTTTAGTGAACTTCGCCTCTGTGAGAGCCTTTGTGAAGATGTCTGCAGCTTGATCATCTGTTGAACTACACATGCACTTCATCAAAAAGCTCATTCATGACCATGTTCTTGAAGCTCAATCACTCTCTCTTTCTTCCCCCTCTTCCTCTCTCTCCCCAATACTTCCCCTCCCTCTCTCCTCCTTTATTTACCACCACTCTACATCTCTCTCACATACACATGTTCACTCACTTTATCTCTCTTTTCCCCCTCTTCCTCTATCTCCACAATTCTTCCCCTCTCCTCCACCGTCTCCCCACGCCCCCTTTCCCACTCAACTTTCTCTCTACCTCCTCTCACTCTACTTCTCTCTCTCCCATCCTTCCTCTTCTACCTCCAACTCTCCCTTGCCTATACACCTATCTTCCCCTCACTTCTTTCCCCCCATCTCTATTTCTTGATGTCACCTCTCTCCTTATCACTCCATATCCCCTATCACTTTCTCTTTGTAAAACCAGTGAGAATGGGGCTAACACTATTAGAAACTAGGATAACATTGAGGGGGGAGGGGGTGAATCAATATTATATAATTTCTAACAATTATCTAACCAATTAAACACACACATTCACAAAATAATGTAGCAACCACATACGTTATTGAACATAGGATATTTATGTGGAAACCTATATGGGATAAAAGCACAAATGTTCTCTTGATTTTAATGTAAATGAAAGCACCAAATTTAATTTACACTAGTTTTTGTAGGCACCAACCTAAATGAGGCACCAACCCCCTTTTATTTGTAAGCATCCACTTGCTTAACGAACTAACCCCCACTTCTTTGTAGCCACAAACCCTCTGAGATTTATCAACACTATGGCAACCCATTTGGGAAAATCTCCCTCTTGGAAACATTTGTAACATTGTTGTAATTAAAATATACACTATCTAAGATATAACACACAAATTTCAAAGCTTGAGGAGGAGGTTACTTGGGAAAATTGAGGAAGTTGGGTCATCTAATGGTATCATTACGAGTTGGTATCTTTTGTAATGAAAATAGATTGAAATACAATATGCTAGATGAGTTGTGGATACCAACATAAACACTAGCCAAGGGACTTGTAATTGGAGGAGGACATGACCGCATGCCACAATCAAACAATTAGAACGGTGATGATGGGAAGGTGATCAGGTGCTCAAAATTAGGCTAAAAACTCAAAGTGTTAGAATCTTTATAAAATTGGGCTTAGTTTGAAGATCTCGTCATTATGATTCCAACGGTGTGAACGACACTCGAATTCGAGCTCGTATGAAAAGGTTTGAGAAAGTCAAATTTCAGGTTTTACTTCGATAAATGGAAGGAAAAGATGATGTGGCAGGATTATTCAAAAAATGGGGAAGCTCCAAGTAGCAGACCTCCATTTGCCCCCGCATTTCACAAAACACATGCCACAGGTGGGTCACGTTAAAAATCACCTCGGAACAAGCTAGGGTATGATGCGATAATCACAATCGCACATCACAACAAGGAAGATAAAAAGGCATTAAAGAATCAGCCCCGACAGGTGTGATGCGACGATCAAACCCTGAGATAGGAAGGATTACAATGTGATATCCGCAATCGGAGATCCCAATCACACACTGCAAAAAACAGAGTCTCGCATATATAAGACTCTTGGTACTCCATCGATTGTGAATTGCGATGGGATAGTCGGTGCTGACAGACTATGGACTACCGTGCAGCGAAATTTTCACTCAGTTAGCACTTTCTGGAGCTCATTTGTAGGATCATGCTGGATTTGGAGTGAATAGTGGGAAAACTATGAGAAGTCATAACTTCTTCAGGTTTCCACCAAATTGTGCAATAAGAGGCTAAATAGCCATTTTTGGACATTCTGAACTGATTGTAGTAGGTTTCAGAAGAATTTGAACATTGTAAACACATATTTTTACACTTCTAATCATAATAGAGAGGCCCAAGCCATTGGAAGCTGGACCAAGGAGACGTAGCCTAGGAGGGGTGAACTCCTATGTCATGTTCCTGTAGTAATGTGTTTTGATGTTGTTCTGTACATGTTTATGTTGTTGTTCAGTCTCTTATTTATGTTAAATTTCTCATAAAATTAACATAAAAACTCATCATTTCACTTGCAAAAATTCATGAATCCTTAAGCACAATGAAAGCATTTTGATTATAATTTGAGGAGGATATTAGCATAGCAACCTAATATTCTAAATCAAATCAATTTGGTATCAGAGCTTTAGATTTTCTTTGAGAAAGAAGGATTTAACTGTTTGCAAGTTTATGTCATGCTTACAAGATTAAAACTCAAATGAGGAGAAGGGAAGCTGGTTGGAAGCCCTAAAGTTGTGTTAAGGGGAAGGAGAGAAAGGTTGACACAATCTCCAACACCAGTTCAGCCTCGAGTTTCATTTGAGACTCTAGATATCATGTCTCATGAAGGAGAACCTACAAACATGACAGAAGATGAGAAGACCTCCAAAAAGGATTTCTTTGATATGACAGAGATGGTGAAGGTCCTCTATGAAGAGAGGAATACCAGGTTGCAAGGGGAAAGTTACAAACCTCCCAAAGGATAAGGCTCTTCAAGAGGACGTAATAGAAATGGAAACAAACCTCCAACCTCTCCACCATCTTCTTCATCTTCTTCTTCACAAGCATCTTCACCCTCTTCCACTAACAAAACCCTTACTCATACTCATCATCATACTTCAAAAGGAACTCGTAAATCATCTTTTTTAAAGCTTGGTGTTAAATTTGAGCTTCCCATGTATGATCGTGAAGTGAATGCAAAGAAGCTTGATAATTGGATTCGTCAATTGGATGTCTATTGCAAGAATCAAAAACTTCAAGAGGATGACATAAATATTTAGTTAGCTTCCTTGAGAATGGAGGGCGCAACACTAGTATGGTGGGAATCAAAGACCCAAGAGGATATTAAAAAACACGATAAGATCTCAATTTCTTAAAATGATTTCATTTCTGTAATCAAAATACAATTCTACCCTTTAGCTTATATGCAGAAAGCCATCATGAATTGGCAAAACTTTAGACAACTTAAAGGTCAAAATGTGTAAGATAACACCCAAGAATTCAGAAAAAGGTCTTTGATGTTAAGTGTAGATTTGGAATCACAGGACACATTGTTGAAGTACATAGGGGGTTTACACAGTTACCTTAGGCATGTTATCTTAATGTTTAATCCTAATAATCTAGATGATTTGTGTGTGCAAGCCACTCATCTTAAGGCAAGAAGGGAAAACACTCCAGAAGAAGGTAGTAAAAATCCATTTAAGAGTAAAGGAAAGGAAAAGGATTTCAAAGGGAAGGAAAACAAAAATGCGTCTATCAAAAAAGAAGGAGAGAAAGTTACATGCAAACATTGTTCTAGAGAGGGTCACGATGAAGCTCATTGTTGGAAGCTTCATCTTGAAATGAGACCAAAGAAAAACAAAAACAAGGGAAAACAAAAACAACTGTAACCACTTAACATGATTTGGGATCTCATTCGAGCGATGAAACTAAAATCACATCCATGGGGTTAAAATAAAAAGAATCCATTGCTAGCACTAGTTCTTCAAACTCACAAAATGAAACTCCAAATGAAAAGATGTTAATAGAATTTTTTCACATAAGGGTGATATTAAAACACAACAAGATTGATACATTGTTCGATAGCAGCTCTCAAGCCAATATTGTCTTTGAAAACAGTGTCAAAGGTCAAAATTTTGAAATCGTATCCACTTAGATGGGTGTGTGACAATGCGCAATTGCAGGTTACTAGAAAGTGTAAACTGAGATTCGTTATTACTGCAAATTTCATAGATGAAGTGGAGCTTGACATTGTGCCATTAGATATCTGTGGTATAGTTTTGGGCAGCCCATACCTTTATGACAGAAAAAATATCTTCCATAGACATGAAAACAAATATCATTTATTCAAATATGGAGTAGAATATATAGTGAGAGATCATAGCAAGAAAATAAACATTTCGCTTGTAAATGCAGGGCAGATGAAAAGACTAGCGAATTTGAGCAATAATTTTGTGCTTCTAATGATCAAACCCAAGAATGATGTTGATAATGAAGCTTTTAAAGGATGTGATTCAAATTTGAAATATGAACTGGTTGACGTAGTTAACCAATATGACGAGATGTTTTAGGAACAAAAGGGATTACTTCCCAAGAGAGGAATCCAACATGAGATATAGTTTTAGCAAGATTGTCCTTTCCTAACATTGGCATGTACACGATGTTAGTGATGGAAAGTGTGGAAATTAAGAAGAAAATTCAAGAGTTGTTGAATAAAGGGATCATCATACCATATTCTTCATCATGTGGTTCACCTATTGTTTTGGTCCCAAGAAGGATGGCACATGTAGAAAATCTGTGATAGGTTAATCCGATAATGCAATATAAATCAAAGCAGAATACTATAATCTACTTCTACTATCAATTTGCAGAAGCTTAAAGATCAAGCTGAACAATATAACTAGAAGAAGAAGAATCAATGACACAATACACATGAAAATACTTTGGGGAAAGTCTTAGATAAAAACCCCACACTATTGTATTATCATATATGGTGGAAATACAAAGGAATTATACAAAGCCTTAGCTCTCACAGTTAGGCAGCTCTGAATACAATCCTCACAAATGCTCACAACAAATCTTAGCTTCTCTCCAGCCTTCCTCTCTACCCTCCAAGCTCCCATTTACTTGTGTTATTCCTTGTGGATGATTAGCCTATTACCAAGTGGAAAAACAAGCCTTCAAAATTGTGTAACCCTCAAGGATGAATCCTTGACTGCATGCATGATTTTTCTCCATGAGAAAACACATGGAACTGATAGTACACTATCCTTGAACATTAAACTCAGTTGGGTCTTTCTCAGAATAGATATGCATGATTTTCTAACGAGAGAATCTTCAGTTAACTGGAGTAGCACTAGTAGAGTGCATTAATGCATCAACTGACTGCTAACTCACTATTAGTTCCTCAAACAGTTTGGAACTAATTTAACTGGACTGAACTCAGTAAACTGAGTTAACTAATTACAACTCAAATATAACTCAATCTTATCTGCTTAATTTAAGGGATAACTCTTGCATGACTTCAGAAAGACTTCTAACTTGAATTTCTCCAACTAATTAATTTAAAATAAATTAATTAATTATTTCCAAGTATCCGTTGAGACTAAATTCAATTTTAATTCACAATTTAATTCAAGGACAAATTAAATTGGAATATTCTTGTTGCCATATTTCAACACTCCCTCTCAACAAGAAATGGATTATCTGCCACCCTGATCTTGTCTCTATGGAACTCAAATTTACACTTTGACAATGCCTTTGTCAAAATGTCAGCATCTTGCTCCTTTGTCAAAATATACTGCAGCAACATGATCCTCCTCGCTACCCAGTCTCTGAGATGATGATATCGAATTTCGATGTGCTTAGACCTATCATGAAATACTAGATTCTCAAAGAGTTTGATACAACTCTGATTATCACAATAGATAACAATTGGATCCATCCTCTGATCAAACAAACCAACTAGGATTTTCCGCATCCAGATGGCCTCACATGTTGCCTCACTTGTAGCCATGTATTCTGCCTCTGCCGAGATGAGTGCAACCAACCTTTGTTTCCTGTTGTACCAAGAAACTTACGCTAAACCAAGGTTGAAAATCCCTCCTGATGTGCTCTTCCGATCTGATGGAATCCCTACCCAATCGACATCAATGAAGCCTTGTAGCTTCACACCCTCTGTCTGTTTGTACCATAGTCCATATTGAGATGTGCCTTGGAGGTATCTCAATACATGCTTTGCCGCCTTCAAAACATCTTGGTAGGCTGAACCATCACTTGACTCACCTGGTTCACTGCATAGCACAAATTTGGTCGTCTGTACATCAGTGAACCCACAAGCTGCCTGTACAGAGTAGCCTCTACCACTTCTCTTGAAGTAGCAACCTCCTTCCTCCAGTTACCTGCTAGAGGAGTCTGCATGGGCTTGCACTTGTCCATGTGGAATCTCCTGAGTATCTCGTTGGCATACTTGCCCTGAGACGCAAACAACTCCCCATCCTTTTGCCACACTTCCATGCCAAGGAAGTAATGCATGAGACCCATGTCTTTCATCCCGAATTCTCTTGCAAGGTCCTCCTTGCAAGACATGATCAACTGATCATCACCAATCAATATGAGATCATCAACATAAAGTACGATGATCAAAAACTTACCTTTCACCACGATGTGGTACAGGCTTGCATCTGCTTCACTCTTTGTGAACCCCACCCTGGTGAAGTAGTTGTCTATCCTGGTGTACCAAGCATGAGGTGCTTGCTTCAGCCCGTACAACACTCTCTTGAGTCGGAACACATGTGACTCACGATCGAAGGTCTCAAAACCTTCTGGCTGCTCTATGTACACCTCTTCCTCAACCTTTCCATTGAGGAATGTTGTCTTCACATCCATCTAATGGATCTTCCAACCCATATGTGCTGATAGTGCCAACATGAATTTGATAGATGAGTACCTTGTGACAAGAGCAAAAGTCTCATCATAGTCAATCCCCTTGACCTGTGAAAAGCCACAAGCAACAAGTATTGCCTTATTCTTCTCCACACTACCATCAGCAGCTTGCCTTACCTTGTAAAGCTAATGGGAACTCCCAACTGACTTTTTCTCTGGTCTTGGAACCACGTCCCAAACACTGTTATGAAATATGGAGTCATACTCCTCCACCATAGCATCAACCCAAATCGGCTACTGCACTGGTACCTCAAAGCAAGATGGCTTGGTCTCAACACATTCCCTAGCAAGGGCCATGTATCCAATGTACCTCTCAAGTGACCTCCTCTGTCTGCTCTGAGAAGATGGTGCTCCCACATTCTCTCTCGCATGCTCCAATAATCTGTCAGCTTCTCTTGTGTTCTTTTGTCCATCTCTAGAAGACTCTTCTTGAGTGAATGTTTCCACTCCTAGAACCTCTTCATGGGGCTTCTCTACATCAGTCTGAGGCTCCTCTTCCTTAGGAACCAACAGTTCCTCCACATCCTGTAGTTGGAGCTCCCTCTCAAGGGAAACTCACATGGCCTTCTGCTCATCAAACTTGAGATCTCTGTGAACCACTGTCGTCTGACTGGTAGGCAAGTAATAATCGTGAGGTGTATCAGTGTACCCCACAAATATCCACAACTCTACTGTCAGGACAAGCTTCTTCTGTGCATCCTCTGTAACATGGAAATATACCGATTAGATAAAGATCCTGAAGTGACCCACATCTGGTCTCTTACTAGAGAAAGCTTCCTCTGGTGTCTTCATCCCAAGTATGTGATTCAGGCTTCTATTATGCAAATAGACCGTTGTGTTGCATGCCTCATCCCACAAGTGAATTGGTAGGCCTTGGTCATGCAACATTTCTCGTGCTGCCCTACAATATTTCTTTTCTTCCTCTTGGCCACCCCATTCTACTGTGGGCTATGAGGTGCCGTCAACTCTCATTTAATTCCTTCCGCTGCACAGAAGTCCTTAAACTCTTGAGAGACATATTCTCCACCGTTTTCGCTTCTCAAGGCCTTGATCTTCTTCCCTGACTCTTTCTCAACCAAAGCTTTGGACTCACAAACTTTGTGAAAGTTTGGTCCTTCTTCTGCATGAAATAAATCCAGCATTTACGAGAATAGTCATCAATGAAAATCACATAATATGTTTGCTTCGCTATGGATTCCGGTGAGAATGGTCCACAAAAATCAGTATGAACCTGCTCTAAGATAGCCTCTACTTGACTGTCTCGAACATGAAAGGAAGGCTTTGTGTACTTTCCCAAGGTACAACCTTTGTATGTGTCAACTTGCTCAAGTTTACCTTTGGGAAGTCATGTAGATATCTATTGCATTATATTCAAAGCCACGCGATGCAAATAGCCCAACTGCCTGTGTTATGGAACCAGCTCAAGAAAAGATAGAAAAGATAGATCAACGCCTTAGAATTCAGCCTCTTCGAGGGGGAAACCTCCTTTACATTACATAAATGAACAATTCTTGGATGATTCAAATGAAAAGACTTCCTCTCTATATATAGGAGTCTAAGGGGTCATAACATAATCAGAGCCTACATAACAATAATAATGTAAGGGCACAATAATAACAATAGTGGGCTTCTATGGGGCACAATAGTAACAATATGGGCACTACATGGGTACATCAATATAATAAGTGGGTTGTACTAATAACAATAAGGGGTTACACTAGTAGTATAGGGGCCTAACATGCCCCTCTCCTTCAAAGAGTGTTGTCCTCAACGCTTGAGTACTTCTTGATGCTTCTGTATAAAATTATTGTCTTCCCATGTGGAATCTTCAATGGGTAAATTATTCCACTTGATGAGATACTCTGAAATTGATCGATTTTGTAGCTGTCGGGTTCTTGTTTCTGTGACTGCTCTAGGTTCCAATATGGTTTTTCCTTCCTCTTCAATTTCTAGCAATATTGTTTGAATTGGGATCTTTTGCAACTTTTGAATAGGTGGCCATACTTCTTCGTCCTTTTTCCATTCATCCCTTGCTTCGTTTATCCAATCTGGTTGGATAATAGAAATAGCACAAAACAATGCTTCCACATCCTAATCTTTGAAGAGTCTTCCATTCGGTAAGGTCGCCATTTTTTAAGTGCATGTAGTATTGCCAACATTTCCTTCTCATAAATAGCTTGCTTGAGATGTAGCAGTAAAAATACCTAATCACCTACATCAATTTTTTTTTCACTAAAATGTTGATCTACCTGTTGTTTTGTTTGATTTTACACCGAAGTGGCATTATCCATTAAAAGTTAGAGAAGTTTTTGTTGATGCTTGATGTGATCTTTCACTGCTTAAACTTTTTTCTTCTCGATATGTCCTTCTATCTCTAGAGTTTGAGGAGTTGTAATTTCTTCCAATCCTTTACAAGATATGGTCAGATTCATTTCTTGATGCTCGATGTGATCTTTCACTTATTGAACATTTTTCTTCTTGATATGTCCTTCTATGTTGATAGTTTGAGGAGTGGTAATTTTGACCAATGAATTACAAGATATGGTTGGATTCATTTCTTCTTTCTCGATGTGACCTTTCACTTGCACATTTTTCTTCTTAATATGCCCTTCTATCTTGAGAGTTTAAGGAGTGGTCATTCTTGCCAATGCTTTACAAGATATGGCCTGATTCATTTCTTCTTTCTCTGGGGTGGGGTCTTGGCGTATATCCTCTTCTTCTGATGTTTCTTGATCCTTTTCTTCCTCCTCTTCATATTCTATGTAAAATAATTTCTTCTCAGCACACTTATGACCTTTAGTGCATTTGCTCTCTCACAATTGTAACAAAGCTCTTTTTCTCTTTTTTCTTCCAATTGTTGTGGTGTAACCCTTGTAGGTTGTGGAAGGCTAGGAGAAACAACACTTCCGTATTTATAGTTGTGAGGGGTATGCTTCCTGGTTTCCATAATTTTTCTTTCCACTAAGTCACAAAGCCCTTTTACTCTTTCCAATTGTTGTGGTGTTGCTCCAAAGAAGGTGTTGCTCTTTGTATCCTCATAATGTGCTATCATTTCCTCTGTGAAAATTGACCACATAACAAGTTGTTTACGAGAACAAAGCCCTTTATACCTTAAAAATTGATCCGGTTCTAAATATGAAGATGCAATACATGCCTTTTGTAATAATGGTAAACCATGTAGATCAAAATATTGCTCCATCTGAAGTAACAAATTTACCAGATCCTTGCCATCAAACTTCCTCATCTTGCTTTTTCTTGATTTTAGGAGCTTGATCTTGAAATGACTGTAACTTTGTATTTTCGGATCTTTAAGTTCTCAAAATTGTGACCTATAGTATCCCACTACGCCCTCTTTCCAATGCCACCAATCTTATCCAAATTGGATTCTCCAAGAAAGAGTTATACACAATCTCCCAAGAAGACCTGATTATAGACGTTTCTAGAGGAGCGAACTTATATGAAGTGCCACATGTCACTGTTACAAATTTTGGATCTATTTGGAATGTAATTCAGGAGTCTTCAAAAAAACCAACTTCCTCAAATCATATCTCCGCAAATATAGCGCGAAAAGCTCTGAAATTTGGACCTGAGATTTAGCATGATTTCTTCTCAAATGGGTTTTTTTTAGCTTCTGAAACGACGCAGAAAAAAGTTATAGCAAAAATGCCACGATGACCTATTTGGAGCAGCGAAACTCTAGAATCCAAAGCTCTGATACCAAATGTTATGAAACCAGCTCAAGAAAAGATAGACAAGATAGATCAATGCCTTAGATTCGCCTCTCAAGGGAAACCTCCTTACCATACATGAAATGAACAATTCTTGGATGATACAAATGAAAAGACCTCCTTTCTATATATAGGAGTCTAAGGGGTCATAACATAATCAGAGCCCACATAACAATAATAATGTAAGTGCACAATAATAACAATAGTGGGCTTCTATGGGGAAAAATAGTAACAATATGGGCACTACATGGGAACATCAATATAATAAGTGGGTTGTACTAATAACAATAAGGGCTTACACTAGTAGTATAGGGGCCTAACAATGAATTAAGTAATGATAATAATTAGTATAATAGTGTCACAAAATAGTGTTATAGCATAGTAAAAAATAAAACAAACAAACAATACAGTAATAACATGAATTAATAATAACATGAATTAAATAATGATACTGATCAGTATAATAGTGTTACAAAATAGTGTTACAATATATTAAAACATAAAACATAAAACAAGCAAACAATATAGAAATAACATGAATTGAATAATTATAACGATTAGTATATTAGTGTTACAAAAGAGTAAAACAAAAAAACATAAAACAAACAAACAATATAGTAATAACATGAATTAAATAATAATAATGATTAGTACAATAACATTAAAAAATTGTAAAACATAAAACAAAAAACAAAAAACAAAACAGTAATAACATGAATTAAATAATTATAATGATTAGTATAATAGTGTCACAAAATAGTAAAACATAACACATAAAACAAACAAATAATATAGTAATAACATGTATTAAATAATGATAATGATTAGTATAATACTGTTACAAAATATTAAAACATAAAACAAACAAACAATATAGTAATAACATGAATTAAATAATGATAATGATTAGTATAATTGTGTTAGAAAATAGTGTAACATAATAGTAAAAAACATAAAACAAACAAACAATACAGTAGTAAAATGATTTAAAATTATTAATATAGTAATAACATGAATTAAATAATTATAATGATTACTATAATAGTGTTATAAAATAGGAAAACATAAAACATAAATAGCTTTACAAAATAGTGTTACAATATAGTAAAACATAAAACATAAAACAAACAAACAATACAGTAATAACATGAATTGAAATTATTTATATAGTAATAACATGAATTAAAATTATTAATATAGTAATAACATGAATTAAATAATCATAATGATAAGTATAATAGTGTTACAAAAAAGTAAAACATAAAACATAAAACAAACAAACAATATCGTAATAACATGAATTAAAATTATTAATATAGTAATAACGTGAATTAATAATTATAATGATTAGTATAACAGTGCTACAAAATAGCGTTATGATATAGTAAAACATAAAACAAACAAAACAATATAGTAATAACATGAATTAATAATTATATTGATTAGTATAATAGTGTTACAAAATAGTGTTACAATATAGTAAAACATAAGACATAAAACAAACAAACGATATAGTAATAACATGAATTAAAATTATTAATATAGTAATAACATGGGTTAAATAATGATAACAATTAGTATAATAGTGTTACAAAATAGTAAAACATAGAACATAAAACAAACAAACAATATAGTGATAACATGAATTACATAACTATAATGATTAGTATGATAGTGTTACAATATAGTAAAACATAAAACATAAAAAAAACAAAGAATATAGTAATAACATGAATTAAAATTATTAATATAGTAATAACATGAATTACGTAATGATAATGATTAGTAGAATAGTGATACAAAATAGTAAAACATAAAACAAATAAACAATATAGTTATGACATGAATTAAAATTATATTGATGAGTACGATATTGTTACAATATAGTAAAACATAAAATAGGAAAGAAACAAACAATATGGTAATAACATGAATTAAATAAAGATAACGATTAGTATAATAATGTTACCAAATAGTAAAACATAAAACATAAAATAAGCAAACATTATAGTAATAACATGAATTAAACAATGATAATGATTAGTATAATAGTGTTACAAAATAGTAAAACGTAAAACATAAAACAAACAAACAATATGGTAATAACATGAATTAAATAATGATAATGATTAGTATAATAGTGTTACAAATTAGTAGAACATATAACATGAAACAAACAAATATTATAGTAACAACATGAGTTAAAATTATTAATATAGTAATAACATGAATTAAATAATGAT